>CM054125.1:86881586-87151586 GCA_028751855.1 Ambrosia trifida | reverse complement strand
ACAATCACCCGCGCTCCCCATAAAAATTGGTCAACGAATCTAGGTGGGATTGTCAATCCAATAGATCAATCACTTTATATCGCCGGCTTGGCCACATCTAATGATTATGTAAGTTTAAGTCTAAAAGTCTTTGTCTAAGTCATGAGGCATTAAAGTTTACAACTAAACATGTATGTAGAATTGCTTAAGTATAAAGTTTCAAGTATGAAGAATTGCATAAACAAGGTTATGTAAACTCACCTTAGCAAAGTGTTAAGTCTCGTGAAATAGAATATGTGTAGCCCAACGTTGCCAAGTATTACCCTATGTTTAAGGTAATAAATAAGTCTAAGTCTTTCTAGTCTACAAGTATTTTCTAGGGTTCCTAATTTGGGAATAAGGATTCGTTTAATTATTAAATAAATTGTTTAATACATAAGAAAAATTCGAAAAATAAATAAACAAAAGTCTTTTTGTAGGTTTTTGATTAAGGATGATCACATTATAAGGTTATAAGTATGAAAATAATTTTTATAAAATTATTTTCTTAAAAATTGAATATTTAGTCTATTAATTTCTATTTTGTCAAAATAAAACTTTAATATCTAAAAATATTAAAATTAAAGAATTTTTAAATTAAAATTTGTATTTCTTTTCTAAATGATTAATAATAATTTATGTGAAATTTTGATGCAAGAATAATAAAAAAATGAATTTATTATGATTTATTTATGATTAAAATAACAAAAATCGATTAAAAATATTAAATAAATGATTTTTCAGAAATAAAAATCATTTCTGGAATGTTTACTGTTTTATAAGTTTAAGATAAATTTTGTGGAATTTTATAAAATCGTTTTGATATTTTTATAGAATTTTATAATTATAATAGAATAAAATTGTAATATTTATTATATATAATAAAAGACTTTTTAAAAAAAACTAAAAATTGTATGATAAACTTTTCTATTAGAACATCATAAAATAATTTTTGTAGAATTTATAAAGCAATTTTAGTATTTTAAAACCATTTTTAAAAATAATAGTGAATATATATATATATATATATATATATATATATAAGTATAAAGGGTAAAAAAAAATGTTTGCATATGCTAGGAATCGAACCCGGGCCACTGGCCGGTTCGATGTTTTATATCACAAGCCTAGACCATCTGGTCTAGACCCTGAGAACGATTAAACCTTGTTTTGAATCAAATATACAACCTATATGTTTTAGTTACATAATTATTTTTAAAAAAAGGAAAAGAATGCGTCTAAAGGGACTCGAACCCTGGCCGTAGGCCGGTTCGTGTCTTAGTGAAAAGAAGCCATACCAACTGATCTACTGTTCAGTTGGTGTTAGATGTTGTTTTGTTTAAATTAAATAACAATGTCTACAACATGAATATCCCCAAATTGAATCGCTACCCTAGGTTTTTCAATAATCAAAACGAACGAGCAATAACCCGATTATTCGTGGGGTTATTGCTGTTCTATGGCCGATAAACAAAACCCAACAAAAAAATTGAACTTACAAATAGATTTTGATGTTGATTTTGCCCGGTCAACCGTATAGTCAAACACGAGCAATTGGAGCTTAAAATTAGATTTTGAGAAGAAATTGATAGTGGGGATAGTGTATTCGGCGATTAGAGACTGAGGATGAATGCTCAATTTATAGTGTAAAACTCGTGTGATTCGAATTGGAAAGTTGACTCGTGGTTAATTCAAAAACCCGTGATAGGCAACGATATGGTATGTTTTGATGATAATTATGCGTGTAGAATACGCGTGCTGGTCAATCAATCAGTAATCATGCCATAATGGGATTAAAAAACGCGAATTGGTGTTTTATTTTGGGAAGATTGGATCGCAGTTGACTTTTTCCAAGCCATCTGTGATGAACATGGAAGGGTTTATATGTAATTGGGTTGGGTTATGTTCACAAGAAGATGGGTAGCCCAGCTGGTTGTGTCTTGTGTTTGTTTGAGCCGGCCTTGGGCACGGGTTCGATTCCCGGCCCAGGCATTTATTTTTTTACAATAATTCCACTACTATATTATTAATATATATTTATAGTATGGTTCTAGGAGTCCAAACGTGTCACGAAATATTTTTAAAAGGTACGATAATGATAAAAATTCGACGTTTTATTAATAAATGTCATAACGTACATAGAATTAAATGCGAAATGTTACAGTCTCCCCTACTTTTAGGAACTTCATCCCGAAGTTGGAGTTGGAGAGTCTGGTGGGAAAAGTTGTGGGTACTTAGACTTCATCTGGTCCTTGCGTTCCCAGGTGAACTCTGGACCTCGTTTAGATTCCCAACGAACCTTAACGATCGGAATGCGACTGCGCTTGAGTTTCTTGACTCCAGTATCCATGATCTCAATAGGTTTCTCGACAATGTGCATAGTTTCATCGATTTGCACATCTTCAAGAGGGACATGGAGGTTCTCATCTGCTAAGCATTTCTTGAGATTCGAAACGTGAAAAGTTGGGTGAACATTGCTTAACTCAGGTGGAAGATCAAGTTTGTAAGCCACTTTTCCAATCCTGTCAAGCACTTTGAATGGACCTACATATCGAGGAGCTAGGTTTCCCTTTCTACCGAAGCGAATTACTCCCTTCCAAGGAGATACCTTAAGAAGTACAAGGTCCCCGACTTGAAATTCCAAGGGCTTTCGACGTTTATCAGCATAGCTCTTCTGACGACTTCTAGCCTTGAGAAGATTATCCTGAATGAGTTGGATTTTATCTGTGGTTTCCTGAATCAGTTCAGGTCCAGTGATTTGGGCTTCACCAACCTCAGTCCAACAGACAGGTGAACGACACTTACGACCATAGAGTGCCTCGAAAGGAGCCATGTTAATGCTGGCATGATAACTGTTGTTGTATGAAATCTCAACCAAGGGAAAATGAGAATCCCATGCGCCACCAAAATCAATGACACATGCCCTGAGCATATCCTCAAGTGTCTGGATGGTCCGTTCGGTCTGACCATCTGTTTGAGGGTGATAAGCAGTACTCAAGTTTAGCTTGGTACCCAAAGCGTCTTGTAAAGAATCCCAAAAGTGAGAGGTGAAATGACCATCACGATCAGAGATAATGTCCAAAGGCATACCATGGCGACATACGATTTCATTCACGTACATCTTCGCTAACCTTTCCACAGAATATTTCTCACGAATTGGTAAGAAATGGGCTGACTTGGTCAAACGGTCAACGATTACCCAAATGCTTTCATAACCTTTGGGTGTACGAGGGAGTTTAGTGATGAAGTCCATTGCTATGCTCTCCCATTTCCATACAAGAATTTCTGGTTGTTCAAGCATACCAGATGGTCGTTGATGTTCAGCTTTGACCTTTGAACAAGTAAGGCATTTTGCAACGAAAAGAGCGATATCTTTCTTCATACCAGGCCACCAATACGAATAACGAAGATCTTGGTACATCTTGTCAGCTCCAGGATGAATAGAATAACGAGACTTATGAGCCTCGTTCATAAGGAAAATACGAAGATCATCACGGTCAGGAATCCAAAGTCGATTGAGAAAATAAAGTAGACCATCAGGTTTGATTTCAAGTTGAGTCTCAGCACCACAAGACATTTCCTTGTACATGTTACCTTGGGTGACTGAAGTATGTTGAGCCTGGAGGATACGATCCTGAAGATCAGTACGAACTCTCGCACAATGAAGTTTGATGTGCTCTTTACGACTGAGTGCGTCAGCCACAACATTCGCTTTGCCAGGATGGTAGCGAATCTCGCAATCATAGTTGTTAAGTAACTCAACCCAACGTCGTTGCCTCATGTTAAGATTTTTCTGGTCGAAGACATGTTGGAGACTTTTGTGGTCCGTGAAAACCACACATTTGGTTCCATAAAGATAGTGTCTCCAAATCTTAAGAGCAAAGACGACTACACCCAATTCAAGATCATGGGTGGTATAGTTCTTTTTGTGGGTCTTGAGCTGTCTAGACACATAAGCAATAACCTTGCCTCGTTGCATGAGAACGCAACCAAGACCTTGGTTTGAGGCATCACAACAGACCACGAAATCATCATTACCATCAGGTAGAGACAGAATAGGAGCTTCACAAAGTTTCAACTTAAGAGTCTCAAATGCTTCCTCTTGTCTCGGTCCCCACTCATAAGGTTTACCCTTGTGAGTTAAGGCAGTGAGAGGAACAGCGATCTTGGAGAAGTTGGCAATAAATCAACGATAATAACCGGCTAAACCAAGGAAGGAACGAACTTCTGTTGGAGTTTTAGGAACACTCCAATTTTTAACAGCTTCAATCTTCGCAGGATCAACATGAATTCCGTCCTCATTGATGACGTGTCCTAAAAATTGAACTTCCTTAAGCCAAAATTCCCATTTCGAGAACTTGGCATACAGTTGTTCTTTATTTAGGAGACCCAAGATTGAGTGAAGATGTTGTTCGTGATCGGGTTTTGATTTCGAGTAAATCAAAATGTCGTCAATGAAGACGATCATGAATTTGTCAAGGTAGGGTCTACAAACCCGATTCATTGGATCCGTAAACACTGCGGGAGCGTTGGTCAATCGAAACGGCATGACCATGAATTCGTAATGACCATAGCGCGTACGAAAGGACGTCTTGGGAATGTCTTCTTCGTGAACTCTAAGCTGATGATAACCAGAACGAAGATCAATCTTCGAGAAGTGAGTTGCTCCTTGAAGTCGATCGAAAAGATCGTCAATCCTAGGCAAGGGATAACGATTCTTGATGGTGAGTTTGTTGAGTTCACGATAGTCGATACACATCCTGAGAGATCCATCTTTCTTCTTGACGAACAATACAGGGGCTCCCCATGGAGAAGAACTGGGGCGAATGAAACCTTTATCAGAAAGTTCCTGTAGTTGACTGGCAAGTTCTTGCATCTCGGAGGGTGTAAGACGATAAGGAGCTTTGGCGACTGGATTTGCACCAGGAACAAGATCGATCCTGAATTCAACTTGACGAGCAGGAGGCAAACCAGGTAAATCCTCTGGAAAGACTTCAGGATAGTCCCGAATGATTGGAATATCTTGGATACTCTTGCCCTTGTCTTTCTTTTCTATTACGTTAGCCAAGAAAGCCATATACCCCTATCGTAAGTATTTTTGAGCAGTAGTACAAGACATGAGTTTAAGCTCACCACAAGGCTTCTCACCATATATCTTCAAAATGTCACCAGATTCGAGAGGAATGCAAATAACTTTCTCGAAACATAAGATTTCAGCACGATGGGTTGACAACCAATCCATGCCTACTATGACATCAAAGCTTCCAAGATGCATAGGAATGAGGTCGATAGGGAAAGTATGATCGTCAAGATTTAGCACGCAGTTACGTATAACAGAATTGATTGAGATAGACTTCCCATTAGCTACTTCTACTACTAGAGGTTCCTTTAAATCAGTTTGGGGCATGTTAAGTAGGGGTTCAAATTCATGTGACACAAATGACTTATCCGCACCCGAATCAAAGAGTATAGAGACATATTGGTTATTAACAAGAAACGTACCATTAACCACCTCGTTGTTGTTGCGGGCCTGATTAGCATTGAGGTTGTACGCACGTCCACGAGCACCTTGGTTCTGGTTACGGTTTTGGTTCTGGTTCTGGTTTCCAAGTCTAGGGCAAGCATCCCTATAATGTTCCGTACTACCACACTCAAAGCACTGGCCACGAACAGGCCTACCATTTTGAGCATTGGGAGCTGGATTATTACTGGCAGGGTTGTTTTGAGTGGCAAGGGCTTGGCAAATATTCGCAAAGTGTCCATACCGCTTGCAGTTATTACATTGGCGACATGGTCTGTTAGCAGCATGGTGATATTGGCAAGTGTTACAAAGAGGGTGGTTCCCAACATACGGTTTCTTGGCTGGGGTTTGCACTGCGGGTGGGGTGGTATCAACCATGTAGTTCTTAGCCCTGCGCTTCCTGTTGGTTGAGGTCTCAGGCTTAACATCAATAGCAGGCTGAGGAGTGCCCTTTGCAGCAGCCTTCTTGGTGTTCTTGTGAAAAAGGGTACCGTTTTTCACATGATTATCGGTTAGAGTAGCCGCAAGGCATTTGGCCTCCTCCAAGGTGGCAGTATTCCTTCCCAATACCGTGTCCTGTATTTGCATAGGTAAACCACCGATATACTTCTCGATGGCTACTGATAGGGGAGTGACCTTATGGGGCAACAACAGACTGAGCTCATGGAAGCGGGTATTATAAGCAAGGTTTTCCCCACTATCCTGAGCAAGGGTGTGGAACTCGTCCTTCAATTTCTTGACCTCGTTACGTGGGAAAAACTCATCTTTCATTATCTCTTTGACTTGATCCCAGGTCATAGCAAGTGCAACTTCAGCTCCGCGGGTGCGCTTTTCCTCATTCCACCAAGTGAGTGCTCGTTTATGAAGAACACTCATAGCATAACGGACCTTAAAGTTATCGGGACACTCACTGTTAATGAAGGTATTCTCAATACCCTCGAACCATTGTAGGAGACCAGTAGCTCCTTCATCCCCACTAAACTTAGCAGGGTTGCAGGTATTAAAGTGTTTGAGGGTGCAGACTGGGAGACCATTCCCGTTTCCATTCCCGTTCCCATTGTGATTTCCATTGCCGTTTCCATTTCCATTGCCGTTTCCATTCATTTGGATGACTTGAGCCAGTAAGTTAGGAACCAGAGTTGCGATCTGTTGCGCCATTTGTTGGGAAATGATTGCAGCCAGTTGGGCATCACCTCCATTGTTGTGGTTAGTGTCGTGGTTATGGTTGTGGTTGCTGCTCCCTTCCTCATGATTCTCACCACTGTTAATGCGAGTGCTGCGACGTGGAGGCATGATCTGTAAGAGACACAATGAAATGAATGAGGTAATATAAGGAATGTAATCATTTATCCATTAATTAAAACGAATAAACGAAAACGTTGACTTATCAAAGATTCTAGATTCTAATAACATAGTGAAGACATGCTTTAGTCTATAAGTGAACACTCATCCTGAGAATTCCTAGGTAGGCATCCGGGTCCCTCGTCTGATTGGGATATATGCGCAATGCCAGCCTTGACAGAAGACTCAGAATACAGGCGTTCACCCTTTCAGATTGCACGTGTTCGTTATTAAAATCTAGAACTTCGACGAGATCTCAAGGTGGTTCAGGCTAAACCTGAGGATTTTGTCCTATTAATCTAAAGGTAGATCAGGATTGCAGCAGACGAACAAGAGCAGTCAACTTGTAAAGGCTTAGGGTTGTGTAAGGTGTCGGATAGGGATAAGAATAAGGAAGCAATTAGGGTTACAAGTAAGAGAAGCAAGTACTGTTTTAATTCCCTAAGGTTATAGTCTAGATTATTTTTCTAATAACCTAATTCCCTATAACCAAGGCTCTGATACCAATCTGTAACACCCCAACCGATGGCGGAAACATCGAGGTGTCACGTAAGAATGATTGTTCAGTAGCACATGGTATTCAAGTTTTAATTGAAATTTATTTAAAGTAAAATATCCAAATTTGAAAATACATATCAAAGTCTTGAATGAAATTCTAGTACATCAAATGACCAAACAAAGCATAAACTTCAGTTATCTCCTCATGCTAGCTCTAGACTTCAAGCATCATTATTTCCTGTTGAATTTGGAAAAATAGGGGGGGGGGTCAACTAGAAGTTGGTGAGAACACATAAGCCATGACAAGCAATTAAGTTTTAAAAGAATAAAAGTTTAGCAATTCATATGTCTAATGTAAGTTTAAGTTTACATGAATAAACAACAAGTATAGTATGCACATAATCAAACCTCCGACAAGTTTAGGTCCATCCCGCATCCACGGTTCACCTTAATATCACGTTGGAACGATAACAATCACCCGCGCTCCCCATAAAAAATGGTCAACGAATCTAGGTGGGATTGTCAATCCAATAGATCTATCACTGTATATCGCCGGCTTGGCCACAACTAATGATTATGTAAGTTTAAGTTCAAGTCTAATAGTCTTTGTCTAAGTCATGAGGCATTAAAGTTTACAACTAGACATGTATGTAGAATTGCTTAAGTATAAAGTTTCAAGTATAAAGAATTGCATAAACAAGGTTATGTAAACTCACCTTAGCAAAGTGTTAAGTCTCGTGAAATAGAATATGTGTAGCCCAACGTTGCCAAGTATTACTCTATGTTTAAGGTAATAAATAAGTCTAAGTCTTTCTAGTCTACAAGTATTTTCTAGGGTTCCTAATTTGGGAATAAGGATTCGTTTAATTATTAAATAAATTGTTTAATACATAAGACAAATTCGAAAAATAAATAAACAAAAGTCTTTTTGTAGGTTTTTGATTAAGGATGATCACATTATAAGGTTTTAAGTATGAAAATAATTTTTATAAAATTATTTTCTTAAAAATTGAATATTTAGTCTATTAATTTCTATTTTGTCAAAATAAAACTTTAATATCTAAAAATATTAAAATTAAAGAATTTTTAAATTAAAATTTGTATTTCTTTTCTAAATGATTAATAATAATTTATGTGAAATTTTTATGCAAGAATAATAAAAAAATGAATTTATTATGATTTATTTATGATTAAAATAACAAAAATCGATTAAAAATATTAAATAAATGATTTTTCAGAAATAAAAATCATTTCTGGAATGTTTACTGCTTTATAAGTTTAGGATAAATTTTGTAGAATTTTATAAAAGCGTTTTGATATTTTAATAGAATTTTATAATTATAATAGAATAAATTTGTAATATTTATTATATATAATAAAAGATCTTTTTAAGAAAAACTATAAATTGTATGATAAACTTTTCTATTAGAACATCATAAAATAATTTTTGTAGAATTTATAAAGCAATTTTAGTATTTTAAAACCATTTTTAAAAATAATAGTGAATATATATATAAGTATAAAGGGTAAAAAAAATGTTTGCATATGCTAGGAATCGAACCCGGGCCACTGGCCGATTCGATGTTTTATATCACAAGCCTAGACCATCTGGTCTAGACCCTGAGAACGATTAAACCTTGTTTTGAATCAAATATATAACCTATATGTTTCAGTTACATAATTATTTTTTAAAAAAAAGGAAAAGAATTCGTCTGAAGGGACGCGAACCCTGGCTGTAGGCCGGTTCGTGTCTTAGTGAAAAGAAGCCATACCAACTGATTTACTGATCAGTTGGTGTTTGATATTGTTTTGTTTAAATTAAATAACAATGTCTGCAACATGAATATCCCCAAATTGAATCGCTAGAACCCTAGGTTTTTCAATAATCAAAACGAACGAGCAATAACCCGATTATTCATGGGGCTATTGCTGTTCTATGGCCGATAAACAAAACCCAACAAAAAAATTGAACTTACAAATAGATTTTGATGTTGATTTTGCCCGGTCAACCGTATAGTCAAACGCGAGCAATTGGAGCTTAAAATTGGATTTTTAGAAGAAATTGATAGTGGGGATAGTGTATTCGGCGATTAGAGACTGAGGATGAATGCTCAATTTATAGTGTAACACTCGTGTGATTCGAATTGGAAAGTTGACTCGTGGTTAATTCAAAAACGCGTGATAGGCAACGATATGGTATGTTTTGATGATAATTATGCGTGTAGACTACGCGTGCTGGTCAATTAATCAGTAATCATGCCATAATGGGATTAAAAAACGCGAATTGGTGTTTTATTTTGGGAAGATTGGATCGCAGTTGACTTTTTCCAAGTCAACTGTGATGAACATGGAAGGGTTTATATGTAATTGGGTTGGGTTATGTTCACAAGAAGATGGGTAGCCCAGCTGGTTGTGTCTTGTGTTTGTTTGAGCGGGCCTTGGTCACGGGTTCGATTCCCGTCCCAGGCATTTATTTTTTTACAATAATTCCACTACTATATTATTAATATATATTTATAGTATGGTTCTAGGAGTCCAAACGTGTCACGAAATATTTTTAAAAGGTACCATAATGAGAAAAATTCGACGTTTTATTAATAAATGTCATAACGTACATAGAATTAAATGTGAAATGTTACATCCTAGTCCGCTCCCGCGGTATCGTTTATTGTTATATATAGCGTGTACCGCAGCTGACCCACCACACTCCCGATACTTTGGAGTCGTACTGATTGTCTACCAACAGCCTAAATAGAATTACATACCACCCTCATGTACCTGTAAACCCATGATTGCGTTCCGGACCGTAATCATCGATTTACCTTACACTAGGGTGTTATGCTTTTCCATAACCCTATCCTAAGTAATACCAGGAACAAATGTGTGCAATCAATATGTAATAGTCACTGTAATGAAATAATGTTCAATCATGACATGGTTAGAGGTCCTTCCCTTTCCGTTTTACCTTTAACCGGTAACTTCTGTTCACATCGTTGGCTCTAAACACTCATATTGATAAACTCTGAGGTTTACACCGTTCCCCTCGGATTAAAGAAATACTCTAATCCGAGTCGTACGTGGGAACTGGCTTAGATCTCATACGACTTATCAACTAGTATGTTCATTGTCCATGATGATGAACAAAATAGTGTAAAGTATAGCAGAGTCTTGCTCAAAGCAGGGAAAATATGCATACCAAATATGCTTAAGTATATAAGTATAGCATAAAATTTCGATTGAAAGAAGAGTATAATATAAATCGAGTAAATCGCACAATTGCACAAAATAAAAGTAAGCGAGTTGAATTAATGCTCAAAATCAGTGTTGTAAAAAAATAAATAACTACTAATAACTAGTGCATGAATAATTGCAAATAACGCGTGAGAATAACCACCAATAAAGAATAATACGAGAATAATTATAAATAAAATGATGTGCGAACTTAACTATGAATAAACGGTGTAAGAATAAAATAATGAAATTTACAACAAGTGAAAGTGCACGGAATAGGTGTATAGTTTACTGGTCATGAGGGTAACGTTTTAGAAACCGAAGAATGTTTTAAGTTCAAAACAGGTTCACTTGAAAAGATTTCGTAGGTACACATTTTCATGTGTTTACGAGAAGTTGAGTTTGAAAAATGTTATAAGACTTATTATTAGTTGCAAGTTCCTCCCGAAAACATATATTGGATACGTCATATAAAAACAAAAGGTTTACATTTGACTTGTAAAATATGCACTACACGTTTATAAAATGCAAAATGAAACGATTTCATGAATTATGTGTAAATATAGTGTGTTTTAAAAGACCAATATTTAAAATGACGTGAATGATAAAAATCAACGTATATATTACGAATAGATTCCCAATATTTAAGAAAGTTCATAATTTATCATTTGAGTCTTCAAATGATAACAAAACATACATGTCAATATCATAAAACATTGAGATTGTTTCCATAGGAAACTTTGACTAACTAAAGTAATTGAAATGTTATTAGTGACTTGTGGGGGCGTACTTTAGCCTATAAGTGAATGCTCATCCCGAGAGTTCCCAGGTCGGCATACGGGTCCCTCGTCTGATTGGGATTTATGCGAAATGCCAGGCCTAGACAGAAAACTCAGGATACAGGCGCTCACCCTTCCAGATTGCACGTGCCCCATCACTAGTAATTTCCAAAACTTTAGCGAGATTAAAAACGAGATGCAGAAATAGATCCTTGAGATGTGGATTTCACTCCTAACTCAAAGATGTATTTTAAAATTGAAAACGATTGTGGAATGAAACCAATCACTAAGTTAAGGATATCACTCCCAGCTTAGTGGTTAAGTTCCTTTTTGAAGGAAATACTCTTTGAGGTGTAGATGTTACTCCTATCCCAAATGTATATTCCAAAGGTGTATAACATATAAAGGAATGAAACTAATCACCAAGGTATGGATGTCACTCCTAACTTGGTGATATCGTTTCGTTTGTGAAATACGAGTGTCTTATTCTCCAAGCAAAATATCAAAAGAATAACGAGAAAGAATCATAGCGAAAATATCTTGAAAGAAAATATAAGAATAAAGAGAAATATACATGAGAGGACTCGTGAATGTAAGCATAGTTATAGACTAGGCTAAAAGGCATTCTAATAACCTAATTCCCTATAACCATGGCTCTGATACCAATCTGTAACATCCCAACCGATGGCGAAAACATCGAGGTGTCACGTAGTGACGATTGTTCAATAGCTCATGGACTAAAAGTGTAAATATTGATACATTGATTGAATAATTTATTATATGAGAAAACAAAGGTACAATGATTCAAACTAACTATTTAAACTGAAATACAATGAATCAAAATCTAAATATGAATCCAAAAGCTTAAAAGTGATCTCATAACAACCTGAAACATGTACGAAAATACTATATGTCAATACAAAATGTATTGGTGAGCATACCCTGTTTGAATATATAGTAGAAAAAGAGTTTCGCAATTCACGTGTCATACTGTCTACAATTTAGTGTTCAAGCTATGTACAAATGCTACCCAAAATCAAACCTTTGTTCAATGAATCAAGAGTCACATATATATAGTAGGCGATGAATAATCGTTCACACATAACAATAATCAAGTACTATTTATTGCTATGCTAGGTCGCCCAACGGTTAATGATTAAGGTCATAAGTAGACACTATCAGCGAATCAACAAGTAAAACACATACAAGAATTGCGATTGTGAATATATGATAAAACATGATTAAGTGAGTGAAGTAATAAGCGTACATGATTCACCCCAAAAGTGTATAACATGAAAAAGGGGAAAGATATATTCACAGTTTGCGAAAGCGATCAAAATCCAACTTAAGTGGTCGTGAGCTAAGTAACGGGAATTCCGAGGAATTCAACCTATAACGTATAAGAATACTAATAAGGGAAAAGTCTAAAAGTCTACGGTATCTAGGGTCTAAGGCATTAGGGTTTGCTAAGTTGATTTGGGGAATTATAGTTTTTATGATAAATCGAATGATTATAGAAGTTATATATAAAAAATAATATACCAAAGTTTGTAAATATAGTTTAGGTAATATAATTATTACCAATTAAATACTTAGATAAAAATATGTTTAATAATTAAAATAAAGTAATTTAATTAATTTCTTTCACTAAGTTATTGTTAATAAATACAATAATCATAAATGTTTAAATAAATAGTTACGAGTTACACGATGATCCAATCAATAGTTATTAAGATTTTCAAACATAGAATTATTTCTATTTTATAAGAAAAGTATTTATAAAATAGATATTTAATAGTATAAATAAATAAAAAAATTAATTATGTCTAATTAAACTTAAATAAGACTTATAATGCAAGACATGATCCAAAAATGCTATTTTTATAGAAAATGGATACTTTCTGATGTAAAGTAATGAAAATAATTTTCCTATAATTTTTATAAACTTATTTATATTTAGAACTGATTTAATGTGATTAAATCATGTTTAAATAATTAAAAATAGGAAAATTAATAAAAATGAATGTTTTCTGATCCAATAATTTTTATTTCAGTTCATGATGATTAGAAATAATTTTCAAAAAAGCTTAAGATTAAAATCATTAAAAGTGAATTTTTAATGAATTAAATATCATTAAAACAATTTAAATCAATTAAAATATAAAAATAAAACATTTTTAAGAAAATAAAAGTGTGGTAATTTTCTTTATGGTGTCAAGATGTTACACCTAAATTTTCATAATTTTTGGATTAAAATGAATTTATTATGAATATTTTAAATTTAAATGAATTTTAAATGATTAAATAAATGTTAAAATACAAAGATAGTAGAAAAAAATCAGCAAAAAAATAATATGAGATGCCTGGGTTTGAACTCAGGCTATCACACACATATCTCACATCTTAAACCACTAGAACAGAATGATGTATGTGATTTGTTTTAGAAAAAAATATATATAACATTATATCAACTTCATCTTCTTCCCCAATTCACTTCCTAAACCCTAACCCTAACACCCGATTCAATCACCTTCAATTTGAAACTAAGGAGACCTGTAGATGCATTATTGTGCGACTAATGCTTTGGATTTACAATAAACATATGTTAATGATGTTTGTCGAATGGACGAAGGAGTATGAATGTGGGCGAATGAAGGATTTAGTGGGTGCGAAGGAGAAAAGACATACGAAGGAGAGACAAGGAGTGCGAAGGTAGAATTATTGTTTTGTAGTGCTTGGTTCGCACGATGTATTTGGGCGAACCTGCACATTCGACCATTCAATATGGGCGAATGTGCAGGCCTATAAATAGGTTAAGCCATTTTTGAAAGTTAGTTGTTGTTCATTTCATTTCCCTCCTGTTTTGTGTCTCTCCCTAGTGTTTTGTCAACTTATTTTCACGTCATTTCTGATTGTAATCTTTATCTAAACGTGTAATTTGAGTTGATTATTAATGAGAAAAACCTTTGAAATGATGATTTCTGTGTTTTGATTGCTTGATTATCATAATTGTGATTGATTCAGGGATTCCGCACCTGAATCAAACTTGTTTGATCAATCTCTTTGTAGATTTGACGATCCTAAGCGCATACAAAGTGGTATCAGAGCCATTATGGATCAAACAACCACAATTTGATAATTTTACAGCAGATTTGGACCCTATTTTGATAAAAAAAAAAAAACTTTCTGTTTTCATTGATAACATTTAATTGGTGATAAATTGATTGATTAGAGCTTGTTTTCATGGTTAAAATGCATAATTCTCTTTGATTAACTTGTTCCAAATCAAATCCGAATCAAAACCTGATTAATATCATCAAATTCTTTCAACTTTTGAAAAATTTGATTAAAATAAACTGATTTTCAAAGAATAACTGTTTTTGAAAAGTTCAGGGTCGAACCTAAGGAGATATGGGCGAACGTGTGTGTTAAACGGTCGAACCAAAGGATTTTTGGTCGAAGGTGGTGTTTTAAGTGGTCGAACCAAGAGTTTGTTAGTGTTTTGGTGTTCATTCGACCATACTTGTTTCATTCGACCATTCAGACGGTCGAAGGAGAGTTTCATACGGTCGAAGGAGATTTGTGTTTGTTATAGTTTACATTCGTACCTTTGAAAACGGTCGAAGGAGAAGATTTTCTCTCATTTGACCATTCGACTAATACGAAGGAGTAAACTGTTTTAAACTTTTCTAATCTTTTCGTGTTTAAACATTTTCAGGTAAAGATGTGGAACTTTCCGACTACACCACGACCCAACACGACACCACAACAGCAGACAACCATGGATCCTTGGTCGGTTGCTGCCCAAAAGAATAGTCAACCATCACAACCTATCAACTATATGGCTATGACTAGTTTTATTCCTCAACATGTTGCGCAACCACAACCGCAACCGATTAGCGACTATTGGGGAGTAGCAGCAGCAGCGGTTCACACACAGACGACCAATGCTATATCAACGCTTATTCAAGACTTGTCATCTGGAAGTGGAAACCGACCACCTAAGCTGATGGAAATGGTCGACTACAACACGTGGAAGACTAAATTCAAGATCCATTTGGAGGGAATGGGTTTAGAGGGTACTGAGGCATGGCAAATGATTGCGAAAGGCTATGCTGCTCCAGTCTTGGAGAACACTGGAGAGCCTATTCCTTTAGAGAATCTAGCAGACGATGAGAAGAAAAAGTTTGCTATTGAGAAAAAGGCGTTTTCTCAATTATCCCAAGCTATTAACACAGATTTGCAGCATCAGTTTGGTTCGTGCACAACTTCTAAGCAGCTGTGGGACATGTTGAGAAACAGACATGATGGAAATGAGAAGACAAGGAAGCTAAGGATGGAGGAGCTTCGCAAAGAGTTTGAGAATTTTAGTTACATGGGTAATGAAACTTTGAAACAGTTGGTTCCAAGGTATTGCCACTTACTCACAGAGCTGTCAAGCTATGAGATTAGCATACCTATGTCCGAACTGGTGGACAAGTTTGCCGATGCGTTGCCACCATATTGGAACCAGCATATTGAAGTGTTGAAAGAGAAGGATGCGTACAAGTATTGGACGATCAATGAGTTTATACAGAAACTGGAGAACAAAGAGATGGAGGAGAAGAGAAAAGCAAAGAGGGCTCAAATTCCTCAGAATCCGGAACTTTATCTTGGTGGTACATCTTATTCTCATACTACTTCCAGTTCTACTACCAACATTGCTCCACACATTGCGTGCGTATCTAACATCGTTGAACCACCCAAACATCCAATCAACTACTTTGCTCAAACATCTTCATATACTTCACCATCATATCCTACAACAACTACCTATATTCCACCATTCTCACCCATGCAACAAGCCGCATGTTATTCTGCCAGCCAACCTCAACAACAACAACCTTACAACCCTCAAATGAACCAAATTCAACTTAACCAAAACCAACCAAACCAAAACGCAATTGTGTTGGAGACTTCTAATCTGAATAATGTTACTGTTGAGATTGCTCAACAACATGTAGCATTAATTTCAGCGATGGTAGCATCGTACAACGGTCTGGTTGCTAGTCAAATTGGGAACAGCAATTTGACCAATGAGGACTATGCACAGATCAACAAGGAAGAGATGGAATTGATGGATATACAGTGGGCTTTTGCAAGCATCATGAGAAGAGCCACTGATTTTATTCAAAAGACCGGAAGAACGGATCTTTCAACGTCTCCTAATACCACTTATGGCTTCAACAAAGCCAAGGTAACTTGCTTCAACTGTGGTGAAAAAGGTCATTTTAAAAGAGAGTGCACACAGCCAGCACAACAAGGTAATCAACTCTTCATACCAAAACCGTCAAACTCAAAACCAAAACCAAGTAACATACCAAAGTTCCAACAATATCTCAAGCTTTCAACCTCACAACAACTATCAAAACCGCCAAAATAACCAACAAAACAACAATGCTAGACAATCCACATCACAAAACCAAAACCAAACACAACAGAACTCAAACCGAACAATCATTCCCATATCTACACCAAACACACAAACTCAAACTAAAAACCCAAACCAAGCTTTGGTGATACAGAAGGATGAGGGTTTCGATTGGACCGTGGCTTGTGTGGAACAAAAAATGAACTTGGATGAACCGGTGGAGGTTGAAGAAGAGGTTGTGTCTGAGAAGATGAGTGAGTTAAAGATTGAAGAGGTGAGTGATGAGATGATTGTTGATGTTGATTGTGCTGAAAAGAAGACGGGAATGGTTATGGATACTGTTGCTGATATTCCAGAACAGTTTGATTCCACTTATTCTGATGAAGAAAGTGATTCTGACTCTGAATCCAGTGTTAACTCATTGGATGACGACATTGACCAGTTGCTAGCTGAAGCTGATTTCTTGATGACTCAGAAGTCATGCATGGTGGATGATGCTTGCACCAGAATTGACTACTCCAAGTTTTTTGCTGGGAAGGAAGCTCATTTTGCTCTAATGGCCATGACAGAACCACCTAAGCAGGTAAGTACCGCATCTACTGTTAATTCTACTTGTGTTAAAAATTGCAAATCTTGTGATAAATTGACTTTTGAAAACAAGCAACTCAAGGTTCAACTTGAAAGTGCAAAAATTAACTGTCAATTATATCAAAAGGAATCAAAAGAATTCAACAGAGTACTTGATGGGTATAAGAAAGATATTTCTGAATTGAAAAAGACTTTGTCTTTAAAGCAATTGGCCATAAACAATTATATAAACGATTTAGAAAATACAAAATTGGAAATGGCCACCATCAAGTGCTTTGCCGAGAAAGTGAACAAAAAGCTTGAAAGCTATAAGAACATTGCTTATGTAGTTGACCACATCATAGAAGAACCTTCACAGTCGAGTAGTGCAAACTACAAAGCTGTCCCAGCTCCGGTGTTGTTCGAAAACCATAATTTGCATGCGATAGCACTGGAGAGCTTAGTCAAATCTGACTCTACATCAGATAACGAGTCCAACACATCCAGTGTCGGAGACCCGTATTCTGATGTTAGACCTGTTATGGGAAACAATGAAGGTGTGGTTGCTGCTGATGATTCTGATGAAGAGGATGAACAGTCTGAGATGGTTGTTGAAAAAGTGAGTGATATTCCTGATGAAAATCACATCATCACTACTGAACCGGTTTTACCATCTCAGATTGTCCATCCCATGGCTAATGCTCACAGAAAGAATCAATCAGCAAAGAATGTTGTTAAGAAAGTTGAGAAGTCTGTTGATAAGAATGTTGAAAAGAAAGTGGTTAAGAATGTTGAAAAGAATGTTGTTAAATCTGTTGAAAAGAAAATTGAAAATAAAACTGAAAAGTCAAATAAAGTGAAAAACGAATCGTGTGATAAACCTGTAAAGGTTTTCTATCGGATGCAAGGCTCCGATAAGATTATGTCTGATGAAAAATATCCGATTCAATTTGCAAACTATTCCAAAATTGAAAAGATTTGGCAGGAAAGTACAATTTGGTTCTCAAAACATAAACGAACCAATGATATTCCTCCAGCCATTTTAAAGAAAATTCATTCGGATAATTCTAAAGACCCAAAGGTCAATGTCACACAATTCGTTAAACCAACAGACAAGTCAAATAGTTTTATTGAGCCGGCTTACTCAAAGGACCCAGCTCCTGAGAGTTTAAGAAGACAGTGTATGGTTGATCAATATCCCATTGCTAGTTATTCTAAGTCGAACATCAAGGAAAACTATGAAGAGTACCGTGCATGTTTTAAGTGCGGGGAAAGGGGACATTTACTTGCCACCTGCCCGTATGTTCGACACAAGAGGCACGAGGTGGAGATGAAGCAAAGAAATGATTGTCCGATTGATAGTCACAGTTATCCACAGAGACGGTTTTTCCCTCAGCCAGCACCTTATTATAACCAAAACAACTATTTCAAAAGGAGGGAAAATCGTCCGATGACTTATGATAAACGCAACCGAATAGCCATTGAGAAACCATTGAAGAAACCATTGGTGAACACAATTGCTGAAAACAAAAAGGTTCCTGCTAAACCTAATGTCAAACCAGCAGTTGGACCTGTCTCTGTTAAATCAGAGAAGGTAACCAAGAAGGTAACATTCAATGACGAAGTAAAGAAACCGGCTGAGACCTCAAAATCTCAGATCCAGATCTTGAAACGAACTGAACAGTCTTGGTCATCAAAGGGTTCTGAGGGTGCTTCAACTTCACAGAATGTGAAATCTGAAAAAGAAAAAGTTGAGTGTGAAAAGAAAAAAGTTGATAAAACCCAAGAATCAATCAGTTCAAAGACCCAAGACCAAACAGGCTTGGGTCCCCCGAAAAATCTAACTTTTCTACTTGATATGTGCAGGGAGCTCCAGCTGGCCCTGTGAGCAGTCTATGGATTGTTGACAGTGGAGCTTCTGGGCATATGACTGGGGATCTTTCGCTACTGTTCGATATTCAAAATATCAATGGATGCTATGTAGCGTTTGCCGGGAATAAAGGAGGCTATATAACCATGGAGGGTAGTGTGAGTAATGGGATCGTGAGCTTCGAAAGAATTTCTTATGTGAAGCAGATAGATTACAACCTGTTGAGTGTCAGTCAGATATGCGACAAGCAATTTTCTGTATACTTTGATGACAAATCTTGCTACATACTCAAGCCAGGGTTTGAACTACCGAAAGAGTGGGTGATGCTAAAGGCACCGAGAGTGAACAACTTGTACATTCTCGATATGTCAAAGGCAATGACCACCCAAGGCCAAGTCACGTGTTTCCTCTCCAAGGCTACAGAAAAAGAATCCATTATGTGGCACAGGAGGATGGGACACATTCACCTCAGAAAAATGAATCAATTGGTGAAGAATGAACTTGTCACAGGCGTAAACGTCAAACATTTTCACCTAAATGACAAGTGTGTGAGTTGTAAAAAGGGGAAGCAGCACAAACAAGCCCATAGACCAAAGAAATTTAATTCCGTTGAACTACCACTTGAACGTTTGCACGTGGATCTGTTTGGACCGGTCAAGCGTAAGAGTCATGCCAGGGAGTTATTCTGTCTTGTGGCGACTGATGATTACTCAAGATTTTCATGGGTGATGTGCTTACATAGGAAGAGCGACACATTTGACAACTTGAAAGTTCTGTTCACTCGTCTGGAAAATATCTATGGTCTCAAGATCAAGAGGATCAGGAGTGACAATGGGACGGAGTTTAAAAATGCACAGATGGATGATCTTTGTGAAAACAAAGGAATTCATCATGAATATAGTGCTCCGTATACCCCACAACAGAACGGTGTCGCGGAACGTAAAAACAGGACTCTAATTGAAACGGCGAGGACAATGCTTGCGGACTCAAATCTTCCCGTAATGTTCTGGAACGAAGCAATTTGCGCAGCTTGTTATACTCTCAATCGCGTTTTAACGGTGAAGAAGTTTGGCAAAACTTCTTATGAGCTTTTGAATCGTCGCAAGCCGAATTTAGAGTATCTAGAACCGTTTGGAGCTCCTTGTACCATGCTTAATCCATCTGAGAAGTTCGCACCAAAGGCCGAGGAAGGATATTTTGTTGGATATGCAACCCCGCTCAAACGGGTATTCAACAAAAGAACTCGTCAGGTCGAGGAGTGGGCTAACGTTGAAGTGCAACGATACACTCAGAATTTACAAGGAAGCGGTCCAGACTGGATGTTTGATTACAAAGATTTCTTTGAATCATTCAATCTAGATAGCTTGGTTGAAGAAGCTTTACTACGTTTATATTACGAGGTCAAAAACGCAGTGACTTCACCGTTAGTGCGTCCGATTACTGTGAATCCTCAAACAGCTTCTAATGATGCCAATGTTCCTATCGTTGAAGAAGAGGTATTTCAAGAAGCTTCAACAACGTTGAATTCATCAGAATCAGAAGATGACGACGATGATGTTACAAGCGAAGCTATCTTAGACCATGCTACAGTGACACCACCAGTGAACCCAACTACAAATGGTGCTTCAACATCGAATGTGGGTAATGATCTGGTGTCTGCAGAGAACTTAACTACTCAGACGGGAGTCCAAGTACCCGATTATCCGGAATCTCGGATACATCGAAATCACCCGATCGAGCAAGTTATTGGTGATCCTGGTAGCAGTGTAATGACAAGAGGACAATTGAGGAATGCGAACTCACCAGAAAACATTGGCAATCTTGCTTTAGATGCCAAAATACAAAAATCTGGTTTTCAAAATGACTGGTCTTTTGCTTGTTATGTTTCGCAGGTGGAGCCGCGAACTTACAAGGATGCTCTTTTGGATGATGCTTGGGTGGAAGCAATGCAAGAGGAGTTGTTGCAGTTTCAGAAACTTGGCGTCTGGACACTGACAGATCTGCCCCCGGGAAGAAAGAAGATTGGCACTAAGTGGGTGTTTAAGTGCAAAAAGGATGATAGAGGAGTGATCGTAAGGAACAAAGCTCGTTTGGTTGTACAAGGATTTCATCAGGTTGAGGGAATCGATTACAACGAAATCTATGCACCAGTTGCACGCCTAGAGGCAATCCGAATGTTTCTGGCGTTTGCATCATACAAGAAATTTAAGGTGTATCAGATGGATGTCAAGAGCGCATTTCTTTACGGTGTGGTCAAAGAGGAAGTATATGTAGGTCAACCACCAGGCTTTGAAGACCCTATTCACCGGGATAAGGTCTACGTACTGAACAATGCTCTCTACGGGTTGACACTTAAGTGTTTAGCAAGTTCTTGATGAGTGATAGCACAGCGGAATGTTTATAAGTTTAAAGCTACACTTATCAACATGAGTTATTACTCCCCTGGATTCAAGAACTAATAAATGAAAAGTGTTTATTGAGAATCTAAGTATTGAATGAGAATGAAACACTTTGACAGATTCTCAGTAAACACGAAATGGAAATAACAATAATAAGTGTTGAAGGATTTCTTGTATTAAAATCAATGTCTAAAACAGAGGGATGAACCCTTCTATTTATAGACTTTACAAATACATGAACCTTGCCAAAGGCAGGTTCAAAAACAAGTTGCAACAAGTTGCAGTCTTGGAACTTGTACATAAAGCAAAAAGAAATAATAAAGTAATAAACTACCGATATACAAAGGCGGTGGAAAAGATCTTCTGTAAGTACTGATGAATGACAAACTACTGATAAGTAGTTTGTCTTCAGTAGTTCTTCAGTAGAAGTGTCTGGTTTGAACTTCAGAACTTCTGATGACTTTTCTTCTTCAGCACTTCTGAATCTCTTCTTCAGCAGTTTGATCCTTCTTCTTTAGCAGTTCTATACTTAGAGTATTTTGACAGAAGTGAATTAGACTAAGGTTTGCAAAAGTGGTTTCACCAATCCTTTCTGTCCTAACAATCTCCCCCTGGATTGATGAAGCCAAAACCTTACTAATTCCTTATTGTTCTTTTCTGTCCTTCACAATTTTCCATATTCCTCTGAACATGGAATTCTTGAGCTGGTTTAGTTGATCATCAGTAAGAGACCCTTTCTGTGGTTCTAAGTGTTGGATTGTAAGCAGGTCTTTGGTTGATAGTTTCTTCAGTTCATTCATCGACCTATATGCCCTGCTTGTCTGATCTCTTCTTGTCACAAGTACTGAGTTGTTATCAGTAAAGGACCATCTGATGATTGGTACTATAGACTTGTCAAAGTCTACAGTGTAGGGAACCATGGTGGTACCCCTAGGTTTCTCCTGAGTGTTGAATGTTTTCAACTTCAGTGACTCTCAGGTGGGACTCACTTCCTTGTTCTTGTTGCATCACATTAGGTATCTGAAATGTTGGTAAATGATGTTCAGTTACTACCTTAGTGTGCAGTTTGTCTGTGATGGTCTTCTGGATTTGATATGCAAAGGTGGAAGGATCCCTGAATTGTGTGAGCAGAGGCTTCTCTTCTATGTCAAAATCAGAATGGACTACTATACTACCTTCTAGTAGTACCATTCTGAAATCAGTCTTCACTTTCTCCTCTGATTTCTTTCTTTGTATAGCTGGTCTTCTTTGAACACCAGAAGTTCTAACTACTAAAGTTGAAGCTTTAGTAGTTTGAAACTTCTCTGGATTAGCAGCCCTTGCAGCCTTATATTTTCTATATGTGTCCACCAATCTTTCTTCTTTCCATTTGGACACTAAGGCTTTTGAACCATAACCATTAGCTACCAGTTCTTCTATCATCTGAGCTCTCTTGGCCTTTGTGTCTTTACTTGTTGCAAGTTTATCTGCAATAAGTTGAGCTCTTCTTGTCAGCTCTTCCACAGAGAGTCTCTTCAATGTGTGGGCTTTGATTTTGCTGTTCTTTGTAATGTAAGACACCAGTTGATGTCTTTTGTCTTCTTCAGCAATTTCATCTAGGCTAGCCTGCCTTTGGAGTTCAGCTTCATAAGCCTGAAGTTTTTCTTCATGGCTTAGATCTAAGTCATCCCTTTCTTCCAGTGTTTTCCAGATCTGATCTTCTCTGGCCTTCTTTTGGGCTGCCACTAAACTCTTCTCAAGTAATTCTGCTGATTGAGAGATTGGAGAAGGGTTTAGCACAGTCATTGTGGTAACTGTTGTAGTAGGCCTGATAGGAACAGAGGTTGGTTGAATAGGAGCAGTTGATCTGGAAGGGTCAGCAGTTTGAGTCTTGGAAGTGTTAACTTCTGATGGGTTGACAACTTCTGAAGGTTTGTCAACTACTGAAGGATTGTCTTCAGTACTTTCTAATTCTTCATCAGAACTTTGGCCATCAGAGGTTTCTTCATTGTGCCCTTGGGATTCATCAGACTTTTCAGCATCTTCTATTTCTTGAATAGAGACACCAAATTGTTGGGCCAGTTTTTCTTTTCTGGCTTGATTCTTCTGATCTCTTTCAAGGATAGCCACTCTTGCCCTTATCCTGGCTTCGAATGACTCCTTAGGTTCCCTAATTTTCTCCCCCTTTTTGGATTCATCAAGTTTGGAAGTTGAGGGTTGGGAGAATTGACCTGTAAGAGTAGCAATCTGTCTGCTGTTGAAGTCAATTTTGTTGGACAGATCGTTCATCTTTGTCTTGATCACTCCAAATTGGTTCTTGATTGACAGCTCCAAGTTAGCTGTGTATGTTTGGAAGTGATTCTTGATGAGAGTGTTCATCATGTGGTACAGGGGACCATCTGGGCTGCATAGCTGGTTCATGTCTATGCTTGTGTGCCCAGGGAATTGGGTAGGCATTTGTAGTGAGGGGTGTGTTTTTGGTTGATCTTCTTGTTGTACAGAAGATGCCACTCTAGGGGAATCATGGATTGAGTGGGCTTTAACCTGAGATGGTGTGACTAGCTTCTTGAGCTTAGAGACACCAGGTGCAGGACCTTCACTTGTAGCCGTCAATTCAGTAGTTTGGTGTTTTGAAACATCATCCAAATCAATGGAATCATGTGAATCCCTGATTACATCCTCAATAAGGACTGTATCAGTTACATCATGAGATGAGCCCAACTCAGTTGTCTCATGTACCTCTTGTTCTTGGTTCAGAGGATTTCCTACCTCAGGCATTAAGCCTTCATCAGTAGTTGCCACAGTTGAGGTCTTAGCTATGTTACTTCCGTCCTCAGGTCCACCACTGGGTGGTAAATGAGTAGTAGCAGCCTCAAAAGTACCAAAAGTTTCTAAGTTTGGGCTTAGAGACTCTGGTTCATCCTTATCTCTTTGGTTAGGGCTTTGAGTGTCCACATCCATGTCAATTTCTAAGGCTATGTCCCCTGTTTTATGTGGTTGATGGGGACTGACATGTGTAGATGGGACTTTCTCTTTTAGCCCAGAGAGAAGTTTGGCTATTTCAATGTCTGGTTCAGAAATTTGGGGTGCTGGTTCAGTAGTTTGGGCAGTGGGTTCAGCAATTTCAAAAGAGGAATCTATTGGAATAGTTTTCTTAAGTCTTTTTCTTTTGAAAAGGATTGTTATTGGTGCTCTTGGTGGGGTTTGAGATGGATGAGACTGAGAGGATGTTTCAGTCACATCTTTAACAAGTGCAGATTGCACAATAGGTTGTTCAGGCATCTCAACCTCCTGAACAGCTTTTCTTTTAGGTTTGGTGGGTTTTTGTTTTTGTATCTTGGGTTTCTTGGCCTTTGGTGGAGTAGGTTTGGAAGATGAGGGTTCCATGGGGACTGGTTCTGGTTCCCCTTGGTCATCTTCTGGCCAGACAGCCTGTTTGTTGTGCCTTGAGTATGCTTGTGAGGTTAAGGGTTTTAAAATTTCAGTTTTACCCACAAGCACCTCATTACCCAGTTCAGATATTATGCATTGCATAATGAACCTTGGATATAACAAAAACTTTTTCTTAGTGTTATTGTGATGTAACACCAACTCATTACAGAAAAGTTTTGATGCCCTGAAATTTGTTTCATTCACAATAGAATGAAAGATTTGTTGAAAGGTTGAGGGCATCTGGTCATAAGACCCAGTTTTAGGACTCAAGCACATAATAATATAATGAAACAAAAGTTTATATTTTGGTTCAAAATACTTTTTAAAGATAGTAGCTTGTGATAGAGTACCTTGATAACCACCCTCAGTCATGGTTAGGTGGATTGCAGAGTTGTCAAACTTCTCAGGGGCATTCACATCATTCAACCCCAGTCTGTTTGAGAGTATGGCCGGTGTTATGACCATTTGTCTCCCTTTAATTGTTGAGTTGAGGGAGATAACTTCATCATCCACCATCACTGTCTCAGCATTAGCCCAGAACTCATTGAGAGTTTCAGGATGTATTGGTGGGTCTATGGTGAGAGCGGTGAAATATTGGGATTTGACGACGAGATCAATGATCTCATCGTATTGGGATCAGCCTTCTTGTTTTTCTAAGTAGGCTCAGAGATTGTGTCCCTGTTTAAGAACTAAAGCCATGTGGTTTGTGTGTGTTGATGAATCGAACAGTGTTTGTGTTGCAGGTTCAGGGGTTTTGAGAGCTTTCTTGAGAGAGAAGGAGGGAATTTTTGTGTTTGAATGGATAAGTGTAGAAAAAAGATATTTATCAGAAGTTTTTAACCGCTTGGATCTTCTTTATTAGAAGTTTTAAACCGCCTAGGTAAAAAATCTCTTTATCAGAAGTTTTAAACCGACTAGGTCAAACTTCTGATGATGGGAAAAGTCTGATTTGCCCTTTTTGACTAAACTGCTGATGAAGAATTATCTTTATCTGTAGTTCCCATTTTCTCTTCAGCAGTTTTTGAACAGCTGATGAGAAACATTTTATAAATACTTTATTCATAACTTCTGAAGGTTGTTTTATCAGAAGTTAATCACTTTTTAGAAAATATCCCTATACTGATGTTTTGTTCATCAGTAGTTTCTCTCTTTTCAGAAGTTTTTCAAGTTTTTGAAAACAGATGTAAGTGAAAAATAAAAAAATTGTGCAGAAAAATAAAGAGAAACACTTACAAATTTAGCATCCCTAGCATGGATACTAACTTCTGAAATGTTGATGTGTCAAGGGGTTTAGTGAAAATGTCAGCTATTTGATTAGCTGTTGCTACATGTTTCACTTCAATCTTGCCTTTTTCATAGCAATCTCTTATGAAATGATACCTGATTTCAATGTGTTTAGTCTTTGAAAACTGAACAGGATTTTGAATGATGCTAATGGCAGATTTGCTGTCTACATGCAATGGTGTCTTGGTCTCTTTGATTCCATAATCAAGAAGTTGATATTGGAGCCATTGTATCTGTGATGTACAACTTGCAGCTGCAATGTATTCAGCTTCAGCAGTTGAAGTTGCAACAGATGTTTGTTTCTTTGATTGCCAGGACACTAGACAGCTTCCCAAGAATTGACAACCACCAGATGTTGATTTTCTTGACATTTTACACCCTGCATAGTCACTATCTTAAAAAGCTGATAACTTGGTATTGCTTGAAGCAGGATACCAAATTCCAAGTGTGGGAGTTCCTTTCAGATATCTGAAAATTCTTTTGACTGCAATAAGGTGTGATTCCCTAGGAGCTGATTGATATCTAGCACAGAAACATGTTGAAAACATAATATCTGGTCTAGAAGCAGTTAGATATAAAAGGGAACCTATCATACATCTATACATGGTTTGATAAACCTGTTTTCCTTGATCATCTGGTTCACCTTGTGTGGTTGGTGTCATGGGAGTGGAACATGATTTACAGTCTTGTAAAGAAAATTTGTTTAATAATTCTTTAACATATTTTGATTGATGTATAAAAGTTCCATTTGTTTGTTGTTTAATCTGCAGTCCCAAAAAGTACTGCAGTTCTCCCATTGTACTCATCTCAAATTTTGATTGCATGAGTTTCTTAAATTCATCACACAATTTTGTGTTTGTTGAACCAAAAATGATATCATCAACATATATTTGAACAAGTAAGACATGATTTCCAACATGTTTTATGAAAAGAGTTTTATCAATGGCACCTCTTGTGAAGTTATTTTTGAGTAAAAAGGTTGAAAGTGTATCATACCAGGCTCTTGGAGCCTGTTTGAGCCCATAAAGAGCTTTGTCTAGTTTGTACACCCACTCAGGATGAGAAGGATCCTCAAACCCAGGTGGCTGACAAACATACACTTCCTCTTTTATTTTTCCATACAAAAATGCACTCTTGACATCCATTTGATAAACTTTTATTTTGTTGGAAATGGCATAGGCCAGAAATAACCTGATGGCTTCAAGCCTTGCAACTGGAGCAAAGGTTTCATCATAGTCAATACCTTCTTCTTGAGAGTAACCTTGTACTACCAGTCCTGCCTTGTTCTTTATTATAATACCAGCTTCATCTTGTTTGTTCCTGAAAACCCATCTTGTGCCAATTGGTTGCTTGTTTGGTGGTAAGGGACAGATTTCCCAAACCTGTTGCTTGTTGAATTGAAGCAATTCATCTAGCATTGCCTGCTCCCAATTGTTGTCTTTGAGGGCTTCCTGGTACTTCTTTGGTTCCAACTGTGAAATAAATGCTGAGAATAGGCAAAAGTTGGAAAGCTGGTTTCTTGTAAGAACACCTGATGCAATATCACCCATGATTTGATCAAGTGGATGGTCTTTGTGTTCGATCAGTTGTTGTAAACCACTGACAGGTGTTGGTGGCTCATGTTCTTCAAACAAACTACTGAGGTCTATTATATCTGGTTCAGCAGTTTCAGTGTCTTCAGTAGTTGCAGGTGCTGAAGCAGATGTTTGAGTTTGGCCTTCAGTATTTGTTGAATCAGAAGTTTGTGAAACTTCTGATGGTTTTGAAGTTGACTTAATGACTGTTTGAGGAGTCCATGGTGCTGGATCCTCATCATCAAACCTTTGATCACCATAATAAGTAGGTTTGGATGAAGTGACAGTCTTTTCAGGTTCAAAATGGAAGTTGTCAAGGTCAAAGAGTTCAGCAGGATGTGCTGGAATGAGAGTGTGTTTTGACTCATTGAACTTGACATTCAGTGTTTCTTCTACTATCCTGGTTCTTGAGTTAAAAACCTTGTAGGCTTTTCTAGTTGAGGAATAACCAAGAGAGTAACCTGAGTCAACTTTGGTAGCAAACTTTGAAATAGATTCCTTGATGTTCAAGATGAAACATTGACACCCAAAAGCCCTGAAAAAGGAGATAAGGGGCTTCATGCCATGAAGAACTTCATAGGCAGTCTTTGAATGTCTCTTGACAACAAGAACTCTATTTTGAACATAACATGATGTGTTAACTGCTTCTGCCCAGAAGTATAAAGGTAGGCTAGAATCAGCTAACATTGTTCTTGCTCCTTCTATTAATGTTATGTTCTTCCTTTCTACCACACCATTTTGTTCAGGAGTTCTCGCAACACTGAATTGTCTAATAATCCCTTTAGACAAACAGAATTCATCCAGAGTTTTGTTCCTGAACTCTGTCCCATTATCACTTCTAATGGTTTTAACAGGTAGAGAGTATTGCTTCTCTACTTGTAGAATGAAGAACCTGATGATTTCAGCAGCCTCATCCTTGGAAAATAAGAAGAATACCCATGTAAATCTTGAGTAGTCATCAATGATGACTAAGCAGTACTTCTTTTTACCAAGGCTCATGATCTTTACAGGCCCAAATAAGTCCATATGGAGTAGTTGAAGACATTCAGTTGTTTTTTATTCTTCAATAGACTTATAGGAGGACTTATGCTGTTTTCCCTTTAAACAAGATACACAGTGTTCTTGACACTGGTATACTTTTAAGGGTAGACCTCTGACCAAGCCCATTTTTGTGACTTTATTTATGGTTTTAAAGTGTAACATCGCAAAATTTTCCTCAAAATTTTAATACATAAAAAGCCCTTATATATATATATTTTTATTACACCTTTATCATTAATATTATACAAATGTGCCTAAGTCTTTATTTATCCTAACTCACAACTTATATACATACATAAATGTATATAAATAATAATAATAATAATAATATAATTCTAAATTCTTTTTTTTTCACATACAAGATTTTTTTTAAATAAAGCCTTGAGTCAAATAGTCAAAGTCCTAGTCAAAGTTTTAGTCAAACAGTCAAAGTCTTAGTCAAATAGTCAATTCATCATAAAACCTTACTTTATGGTGTTGACCAATTTTAATGGCTAATTGAATCCAAAACTAGTATAAAAACCCACCTATGACCCATTATACTTTGCACCTCTAAATCGATTGTTTCAATCCGATTAAACTTTCCCTCGTACCTTTCTTCTATAGTCTATTACTTCTACAATTGAAGCTTTGATTATAAGTTCTTGTAATTGGCAACTTTGGGGCTACACATATTCTATTTCTCAAGACTTAATACTATACTAAGGTGAGTTTACGTAACCATGTTTATGCGATTCTTTATACTTGCAACATTTTAAGCAATTCATCATGCATGTCTAGTAGTAAACTTTATTGTCTCATGAATTAGTCAACAGTTTCAACGAGTTTCAACGAGTTTCAACATTACATAATCATTAGCTATGGCCAAGCCGGCGATACTCAATAATAGATCTATTGGATTGACAATCCCACCCGGATACGTGTACCTCCTACATAGGTAGCGTGGGTGATTGTTATCGTTCCAACATATTACTAAGGTGAACCGTAGATGACGGGATGGACCTAAACTAGTCGGAGGTTTGATTATGTCAACATATTATACTATTCTTGTAGACTTAAATTTACGATAGACATACGAATTGCTAGACTTTTATACTTAAACTATTTGCTTAACATGGATTATGTATTCTCACCAACTTCTAGTTGACCCCCCCATTTTTCCAAACTCAACAGGAAATACTGATACTTGAAGTCTAGAGCTAGCATGAGGAGATATTTGAAGCTTTGCTTGATTATTTGATGTAGACTTTGATGTAATTCAATATTGTAATGAAATAAAGGATTATTTAAACTTGTGTACTACCATGAGCTACTGAACAATCATCAATACGTGACATCCCGATGTTTCCGCCATCGGTTGGGGTGTTACAGATTGGTATCAGAGCCTTGGTTATAGGGAATTAGGTTATTAGAAAAAAAAATAATCTAGTCTATAACCATAGGAATATAACCAGTATTTGCTCCTTTTACTTGCTATTCTCTATCTCACTCCTACGTCTTATCCCTACTTCATCCCCTACAAGAAGATTGTTCTCCATCACAAGATCTACTCTTAGACTAATAGGACAATCCTCAGGTTTAGCCTGAACCACCTTGAGATCTCGTCGAAGTTCTAGATTTTAATAACAAACACGTGCAATCTGGAAGGGTGAACGCCCGTATTCTGAGTTTTCTGTCTAGGACTGGCATTGCGCATATATCCCAATCAGACGAGGGACCCGGATGCCTACCTGGGAATTCTCGGGATGAGTGTTCACTTATAGGCTAAAGCATGTCTTCACTATGTTATTAGAATCTAGAAGTTTTGATAAGTCAACGTTTTCGTTTATTCGTTTTAATTAATGAATAAATGATTACACTCACCTTCCTTAAACTAAGCTCAAAAATCTCAAAATTTTACAGCTTAAATCAATCTCATTTCATAACCATCCATGGATTTCACAATCACATTTCACCTTACCATCTTAGCCACTTTTTAAATATTCAACACCCTACCCAAATCATATAATCTCCATACTATAAAATAAACTCTTTATCAACTATCTTCACATTCACTATCTCTCACAACTTTGATTCTGCTTCAAGAACTTTTCATCATCCTCTCAAGAACTAAATTCATATCCTTCACCTTCTCACACATGAGCTAGTTACCATGATAACCAAACTATTGAAACTTGATTGTGTGTTGCATCAAACATAATCCTTAGTTATACATGAGGATTCGACTATTTGCCTTATTTGAACATTTGAAACTAGAATTCATGGAATATAAGCTATTTACTATAGACACACCTAGAGTCATTAACCTTATCTAGGGCAACTCTATTACAACTCGTATGCTATACTTGATACTTGATTGCTTACATGTACATATTATCAATTTGCAATTCATGTGTGTAATAATTGGTACACTTAATCAAACAACTGATAGAGGATGAAGTACTTGCTCAACAGTTAGTAGAGTACAAAATAACCTACTCAACGATTGGTAGAGGTCATCATGCCTGCTCAACAGTCGGTAGAGGCCCTACAACCTGCTCAACGACTGGTAGAGGCTATCATACCTGCTCAACAATCGGTAGAGGTTCCTACTCACTGACTGGTAGAAGTCTTTTTCCTGCTCAACAGTTGGACTCATTTTTGGATACATGGTTAATCATATTATTTTACATGTGTGTCTAGAGTTATAGAAGGACACAAAACCCTAATGTAAGGTAAATTGGTGATTGTGGTCTGGAACGTAATCATGAATTTACAGGTACGTTAAGGTAGTGTGAAATTCTATCAAGGTTTTCGGTAGTTGACCAATTATAAACCTTAGTTATCTGGTAGTTCATCAACTCATTCCTTTTAGGACTCCTAAAACTTAAGATTCTTATTCTCCTTGCTATTTCAGATGAACCTAATCCAACCCTTAAAACTCACACATATCAAAACTCTTACCCAAATTATTCAAAACAAATTATTCTATTACCTATAAATTCATGTCGTGCCTTAACCCAAACCACAGCTGCCTTAATTTCTACCTAATCAACCTCAAACCTGTGTTTTTAATAACTTCGGGACGAAGTTTCCAAAAGTAGGGGAGACTGTAACATCGCAAAATTTTCCTCAAAATTTTAATACATAAAAAGCCCTTATATATATATATATATATATATATATATATATTTATTACACCTTTATCATTAATATTATACAAATGTGCCTAAGTCTTTATTTATCCTAACTCACAACTTATATACATACATAAATGTATATAAATAATAATAATAATAATATAATTCTAAATTCTTTTTTTTTCACATACAAGATTTTTTTTTTAAATAAAGCCTTGAGTCAAATAGTCAAAGTCCTAGTCAAAGTCTTAGTCAAACAGTCAAAGTCTTAGTCAAATAGTCAATTCATCATAAAACCTTACTTTATGGTGTTGACCAATTTTAATGGCTAATTGAATCCAAAACTAGTATAAAAACCCACCTATGACCCATTATACTTTGCACCTCTAAATCGATTGTTTCAATCCGATTAAACTTTCCCTCGTACCTTTCTTCTATAGTCTATTACTTCTACAATTGAAGCTTTGATTATAAGTTCTTGTAATTGGCAACTTTGGGGCTACACATATTCTATTTCTCAAGACTTAATACTATACTAAGGTGAGTTTACGTAACCATGTTTATGCGATTCTTTATACTTGCAACATTTTAAGCAATTCATCATGCATGTCTAGTAGTAAACTTTATTGTCTCATGAATTAGTCAACAGTTTCAACGAGTTTCAACGAGTTTCAACATTACATAATCATTAGCTATTGCCAAGCCGACGATACTCAATAATAGATCTATTGGATTGACAATCCCACCCGGATACGTGTACCTCCTACATAGGTAGCGTGGGTGATTGTTATCGTTCCAACATATTACTAAGGTGAACCGTAGATGACGGGATGGACCTAAACTAGTCGGAGGTTTGATTATGTCAACATATTATACTATTCTTGTAGACTTAAATTTACGATAGACATACGAATTGCTAGACTTTTATACTTAAACTATTTGCTTAACATGGATTATGTATTCTCACCAACTTCTAGTTGACCCCCCCATTTTTCCAAACTCAACAAGAAATACTGATACTTGAAGTCTAGAGCTAGCATGAGGAGATATTTGAAGCTTTGCTTGATTATTTGATGTAGACTTTGATGTAATTCAATATTGTAATGAAATAAAGGATTATTTAAACTTGTGTACTACCATGAGCTACTGAACAATCATCAATACGTGACATCCCGATGTTTCCGCCATCGGTTGGGGTGTTACATAAAGTTTACATGGCCAAGTCTCCTGTGCCAGAGATCAGTTTCTGAAGTTAATGCCCTTGAGAAGAAACAGGCAGTGTTGTTTAGTACTTTGTCTTTTTCAATGTCCACTGCATAGACATTGCCACATCTTTTGGCAATTAACAAAGTATGATCTTCAATGATCTTCTCTATCAACTTCTGGCCTTCTGGTGATATGATCTTGCATGCTGTCTTTGTGAAAAAGGAAGAATATCCTTTATCACACATTTGTGACACAATTAGAAAGTTGTACTCAAGGTTTTCAACCAGATTGACCTTGTCAAACTGTATTTTGCCAGAGGAGACATTGCCATGTCCTAGCACATATCCCTTAGCATTGTTCCCAAAGGATACAGATCCATCTCTTTGACTGATAAAATTGTTTATCAGGTATCTGCATCCTGTCATGTGCATTGAGCCTCCACTGTCTACATACCAAATGCTATTTAAGCCTCTGGAAACTCTCTGCACAAGATAGAAAATTAGTTAGACTTACGAACCCAAGCCAGTTTGGCTTTGGGTTTGCTCTTGAGAACATTTACAGTTTGTTCTTGACCAAGTTTAGAAATCCATGTCTTTTTGGCAATGGATTTTGCATTAAGTACAATGGTGGTATCCTTTTGAGGACCACCATCAACTTTGGTCATCAGTAGTTGTACCATGTTCATAAGATCTTTAATCTCAGCAGTTTGTGAAACTGCTGATGATTTAGGTCTAACTACTGTAAGAGAATTTTGAGAAAAAGACTTTTGTTGAGATTTTGTCTTTTTCTAAGAAAGGGTTTTTGCTGGTTGTTGTTTCTTGGGAGAAAAAGTTTTTACATAATCATTTTTGATTTGTTTCCCCACAACCAGTTGTTGATTTTTCTTATTGAACTGAATACCCTTTCTATATCTGCAAAATTCTGTTTTGTGGTTGAACAGACCACAAATTTCACATTCTTTTGTCTTTTCTTTCAAAGACAAATCTCTGACTGTTTTGATTGGTTTTAGGTCATCAGTAGTTTTCAGGTTCTCAACTCCTGATGTAGTTGAAACTACTGATGGCTTAAAGTCAGATTTAATCAGTACTTCTGAAGAACTTTCTTTGTGTGATTTTAGAAAGTTTTCATGGAAAGATGTGCATTCTTCCTCTTCAGAAGTTTCACCTAAAACAATTTTTCTCCCATCTTCAGTAGTTTTGGGAGAGAAATCTGTTGGTGTTTCAGTGTGATTGTACCCTATGCCAAACCTAACATTTGAAGCACTTTGTTTTTTTAGCAATAATTGGTACCCTTTACAAGATTCCACCCATTTTTCACATGTGACCTTGGTGTCAGCAAGCTCTTGTCTGACATTCCCTAGGTCATTAATCATTATTTTAATTTGTGCTTGGGTTTCAATAGCAGAGTTAGTCAATTTAGAAACTTCTTTTGTTTTTGCAGAAAGTTTTCTTTCTAAATCACATTTTATCTGAGTGAGTTTTCTCTCAGAATCATTAGCCTTTCCTTGTAAGTTCACATTTGTCTCTCTTATGAGAGCAAAAGATTTTTTGCATGAATTTGAACATAATTTTGTCAAAGATTCTTTAGATACCTGTGACAAGGCAGATTTCTTTCTGCCATTGTCAGGCTCTCCCCAGTTGATGTCAAACATTTTATTGTCTGCATCAGGATTGCACTCTGTGGTGTCAAAAGGAAGACTGCTCCAGTCAACATACCCTGAGGTAAATAGACTTTGTTGAGAGGGTTGTTGTTGCTGTGGAGGTTGTTGAGCAGCTGGAAAGGGAGGGATTGATTGTTGGCTCTGCATCTGTTGAGCAGGCATCTGTACATATTGTACTTGTGGCACATATTGGTGTTGTGGAGCTTGTGCCTGTACAAATTGTGCACTCCCTTGTGTTCCATTATTCCTGTTATAATTGGGGTTAAAATTGTTTCCAGACTGAGATTGGTTAAAGCCAGAGCTTCTACATTCTCTAGCAAAGTGTCCCAACTTTTGACACTTGTGACATCTAAGTTTAGATTTGTCAAAACCAATTTTTATAGAACTGTTAAGTCCTGGAAACTTCCTTCCTGACCTTTTGTAAAATTTATTTGTTTTTAAACTTAACATGGCTAGTTGGTGCAAAATATCCATTTCTTCAAGGTCATCACTGCTGAAACTATTTAAGTCATCCATGATAAAACACATGTTATCAGCAGTTTGACCAAAGTCATTATTGTCATAACCTGGGAATGATCTTTCAGATGAGATCCCAGCAGTTATGTCAATGTGGTCAAAAGATCCAAAACTATTTGAACAAGTTGGTGAGTCTTGTCCCAATAGAGCTGTACTACCTGGTAGATAGTCATCAGCAGTTTTGCCAGAATTTTGTAACTTTTTCTTTTGATCAATTTCTCTCTCAAAAGTAAGTAATCTCCCATGAAGTTTTGTAAGAGTGAGGGAGCTAAAATCTGGTGAAGATCTCAAGACTATTGAGTATGTTTCCCATTTATCAGGTATAGACCTTAAAAATCTATGAAGCATAGATACAGTTGTATAGGTCTGACCATTTAGTTTTAGCTCAGATATTAATGAGGAAAATCTTTCAAATTGTTGAGTTAAAGTTTCCCCATTAATGTGAGCAAAAGTTTCATACTTTTGAGCCAAGATTTCTCTGGTGTTGGCAATCACCTCTTCAGTTCCTCCAAACTGTTCGTTTAGGCAGTCCCAAAGCTCTTTGACACTATCACAATGTAATAGGCCATAATAGATTTCATTTGGGAGTGCCATTGCCAACATAGAAAAAGCTTTTGCATCAAGCTCAAGTTTTAGGAAATCATCATCAGTATAGTCTTTTGGTTCTTTTGGAATCTCTTCCTTAGTTTGAAGATTTATATTTACTGGTTTATGAGGACCATATATCACAGATCTCCAACAACTTGTGTTGGTCTGTGACAAGGTATGGGCCATTCTCTTTTGCCATATGTTATATTCATTTCTTACAAGCATGGCAGGTTTAGTGGCAGAACCAGTATTATGAGGATCCATTTTAAAGAGTATTGATTTGTCAAATATCTCTTAAAGTGATGGATGTTGATAAAAGTGAGCTTATAATCCTTTATTGAATATCAATAAGAGCATGTGTCTGATTCTCAATGTGTTAGATTGATATGTGATCAGATAAACCAGTGCTCTGATACCAATTGTTGGATCAGTATATTGCTCTTTTAGTTGAACTTGCTAGTTGACACTTAAGTGTTTAGCAAGTTCTTGATGAGTGATAGCACAGCGGAATGTTTATAAGTTTAAAGCTACACTTATCAACAGGAGTTATTACTCCCCCTGGATTCAAGAACTAATAAATGAAAAGTGTTTATTGAGAATCTAAGTATTGAATGAGAATGAAACACTTTGACAGATTCTCAGTAAACACGAAATGGAAATAACAATAATAAGTGTTGAAGGATTTCTTGTATTAAAATCAATGTCTAAAACTGTAACACCCCAACCGATGGCGGAAACATCGAGGTGTCACGTAGTGATGATTGTTCAGTAGCACATGGAGATCAATAAATTTCAATAAATGATTTAAATAATTTACATATAATTGTTCTACAAGAGTTCGTACATCAAATTGAATAAAACTATGCACATATCTTCAAGCAAATCTTCAAGCAAGTAGAACCTGAAACATGTTAAGTTGAAAATATTTTGGGTCAACAAAAGTTGGTGAGAATTACATAGGTTTTTGAAAAAAAAAACAATTGATAACAATAGTTTGTACAACACTCAGAGTTGTATGGTGATAGAGTATGATACCGACATGTAACAATGCGTCTTTGTACAACCAAACCTTGTGTCGACTGTTGACTAACTCGCAAGTTAGTTAAATGTTGTTACTATTATCGATCATCCCTGAATTTATGCGGGGGATGGGTTTGTCAGACCTATAGCGCTATAATCTAAACAGGCGGCTTGATCATTGTTAATGATTGTACTGTGTCTTTTTGTTACAATCAAATGATAGAATGATGATGTAATTGAATCACAAGTGAGTATGAGTAAATGATAGTATAAAATATTTAAACATGTTTCACCCCAAAAATAATGAAAATAGAGAAAATGGGCTATGTAAACTCACCTTGGTAAAATGTTATATCTGTTGAAAAATTAAATAGTGGTGTTGCCCAAATGTGTCAAGTATCACCCTATAATAAGGTAATAAATAAGTCTATCTAGTCTACAAATGTATACGTTCTAAGGCTTCGAATTTGGGGATAAATGCTTGTTTGATTAATATTAAAATTGTTTGATAATTGAGAGATTTTTTGTAAATAAATAAACAAAAATTCCTTTTATGAAATTTAAATTTAAGATGGTGACAATAATGTATTTAAAGTATAAAAATAATTTTATAAAATTATTTTCTTTAAAATAGATTATTAAATCTATTTATTACAAATTGTCAAACTTTCACTTTAATAATTAAAAATACTAAAATTAAAGAATTATTATTTTAAAAATCATATTTCTGTTCTAAATATTCAGAAATAAATTGTATAAAATTTTGGTGCAAAAATAATAAAAATTGAATTTATTATGATTTAATTATGATTAAAACTAACAAATATTGATTAAAAATATTAAATAATTGATTTTTCAGAATTAAAAATCATTTCAGTAAAGTTTATCATTGTACAAACTCAGGATAATTTTTGTGGAAATTTATAAAATTTTTTTGATATTTTAAGGGATTTTTATAAATATAATAGCATAAAATTGATTTAATTATTATAAATATTAAATAAATAAATTTCAGAAAACTAAAAATTCTAGGTGAAACTCTTACATCAGATTTGTTAAAAATAATTTTTTTAGAATTTATAAAAGAGTTTTAATATTTAAAAATGAATTTATAAGATTATATGTATTATATATATTTATTTGTTAAAACATGAAAAAGAAGCAACAAAAAGAGGCCACTGCCAGGACTCGAACCCGGGTGGCTCACGAGGCAACCATCAGTCACAACCACTTGGTCCAGACCAGTGGTTGTGATTAATTCTGTTATATTTAAAATATATACACTATGTAGAATTGAGTTTATCCCCAAATCAACCCTTCGAACCCTAGATTCACCAATAGGTTGATTCACACATCAATGGCTCAATTGATCTTAGGGCTTTTGATGTGTGAATTCCGGAGATCAAAACCCACTAACAACATCAAACTTACAGTGTTGATACGAATACGATTGCTCGGTCAGATAAAAAGTCAAACCCGCTACAATTATCAAGAACAGAGGTTTGTTTGTGAAGAATTGGGGATTGGGATAGGATGTTCGGCGATGTGAGATAGTCCAGGAACCTTCAATTTATAGTATCATGGCTTGGATGTTCAAAATGGTAATTGTTGACCATGACTTGAATGTTGACGCGTAATTGGTTAAAATTGGTAAGATTGGAGAGGTAATTGATCGTGTATTTACTTGTGATAGACCGATAATCAAGCTCCTTAATCAACCCTTAACAATTAACGAGTAATTGATGTTGATTATGGAATGTCGTGGATCTCAGTTGACTTTCTAAGTCAACTGAGGTGTTTTAAATGTCGTTATATAATTATATCCTGACCGGATACAAACAAACAGGATGGCTAGCCCAGATGGTTGTGAGGGAGTGTGGTGTGTTGGTTGACTCGGGTTGCTGCTTGGGTTCGAAACCCAGCAGAACCATTTTTTTTATTAAAACAAAAAAGGGGGTTTGGGCTTGGTTTGGGCTGGACTATTGGGCTCAGGCTCTAGGGCTTGGGGTGTGGGTTAAATTAACTAACTAGTTTATTGTTTCAACATTATAGTTATTATTATTATTATTATTATTATTATTATTATTATTATAAATCTATATATATATATATATGTGTGTGAATAATTATCATTGTATTGGGGTTCAAAATATAACCAAAAATAATAAGGCTTGTCGTTTTAATCCGTAACGTATATCTATTTAGTGCGAAATGTTACAGTCTCCCCTACTTTTAGGAACTTCATCCCGAAGTTAAAGGAAGACACTAGGTTAGCAATTTGTCGACTACCGACACTCTTGATAAAATTTCACACTACCTTAATGTACCTGTAAATTCATGATTACGTTCCGGACCGTAATTACCAATTTACCTTACATTAGGGTTTTGCGTCCTTTTATGACTTTCCGATTGTTGAGCAGGTCTGATAGTCTCCACCAGTTGTTGAGCAGGTGGTAGGGCCTCTCCCGACTGTTGGAAAGACATGATGACCTCTACCAATCGTTAAGTAGGTTGTTTGGTAGTCAACTAATTGTTGTACAAGTAAGCAAGTATGATTATAGATATAGCAATTAGTTCACATTCAAACAAGCATGCACACAAATGTTATGATAATACTTGGATTTATTATTTGAATCAAAAGTGCAATACATGAAATTAAAGAGAAAGTAGACATTATTCAAATGGTAGGGCTTTAAGTAGCTGGAGGGTCTCGATCTCTGTTCAGTTTAGGGCATCGGTTACGGAAGTGATTTGGGTCTCCACATTCATAACACTGACCATAGTTGTATCGATTTGGATTGGTGGGTTGGTTGGCATTAGGATTTGGGGTCTCGCGACATGTATTAACTAGATGGCCATACCTACCACAATTGGTGCACAAGCGACACGCTGAAGTAGTGGGATGATGTCGATTGCATGTGTTACACAATGGATGGTTTCCTGTATAAGGTTTCTTGTTAGAAGCTTGTCTAGTGAGGTTGACATCAGGATCCTTGGCCTTACGCTTCTGATTCTCAGTAGTTACCGTGGCTACAATACTTATTTTATTGCCTTTCCGAATTAAGGTCCCGTTCTTTACGTGATTATCAGTTAAGGTAGCTGCTAAACGTTTGGCTTCCTCCAAGGTGGCAGGATTCCTTCCCCACACCGTGTCCTGGATTTGCATGGGCAGACCACCGATGTACTTCTCGATGGCTACTGGCAGGGGAGTGACTTTGTGGGGTAACAATAAGCTAAACTCGTGAAAGCGGGGATTGTAGGCAAGGTTTTCCCCACTATCCTGAGCAAGGGTGTGGAACTCGTCTTCTAATTTCTTGACCTCGTTACGTGGGCAAAATTCATCTTTCATTATCTCCTTGACTTGATCCCACGTCATAGTAAGTGCAACTTCAGCTCCTCGGGTACGCTTTTCCTCATTCCACCAAGTGAGTGCTCGTTTGTGAAGAACACTCATAGCATAACGGACCTTAAAGTTATCGGGACACTCACTGTTGATGAAGGTATTTTCAATACCCTCAAACCATTGTAGGAGTCTTGTAGCTCCTTCTTCACCACTAAACTTTGGGGGATTACAAGAATTAAAGTGCTTGAGAGTGCAGGCTGGAAGACCATTCCCATTCCCGTTGTGGTTTCCATTTCCATTCCCGTTGCCGTTACCGTTCCCGTTGCCGTTACCGTTCCCGTTGCCGTTCAACTGGATGACTTGAGCTAGTAAGTTAGGAACCAGAGTCGCGATTTGTTGTGCCATTTGTTGGGAAATGATCGCAGCCAGTTGGGCATCAAATCCATTGTTGTTGTTGTTATTGTTGTTGTTGTGGTTAGTGTTGCTATTTCCTTCCTCATGATTACCACCATTGTTATTGCGAGTGCTGCAACGTGGAGGCATGATCTGTAAGGGACATAATGAAATGAATGAGGTAATATAAGGAATGTAATAATTTATTCATTAATTAAAACGAATAAACGAAAACGTTGACTTATCAAAGATTCTAAATTCTAATAACATATGAAGACATGCTTTAGCCTATAAGTGAACACTCATCCCGAGAATTCCCAGGTAGGCATCCGGGTCCCTCGTCTGATTGGGATATATGCGCAATGCCAGCCTAGACAGAAGACCCAGAATACAGGCGTTCACCCTTCCAAATTGCACGTGTTCGTTATTAAAATCTAGAACTTCGACGAGATCTCAAGGTGGTTCAGGTTAAACCTGAGGATCTTATCTTATTAGTCTAAGAGTGGATCCAGTGATGAAGAACAACCTTCTTGTAGGGATGAAAGTAGGGATAAGAAGTAGGAGGGAGATAGAGTATAGCAAGTAAAAGAAGCAAGTACTGATTAAATCCTATGGTTATAGACTAGATTATTTCTCTAATAACCTAATTCCCTATAACCATGGCTCTGATACCAATCTGTAACACCCCAACCGATGGTGGAAACATCGAGGTGTCACGTAGTGATGATTGTTTAGTAGCACATGGAGATCAATAAATTTCAATAACTGATTTAAATAATTGACATATAATTGTTCTACAAGAGTTCGTACATCAAATTGAATAAAACTATGCACATATCTTCAAGCAAATCTTCAAGCAAGTAGAACCTGAAACATGTTAAGTTGAAAATATTTTGGGTCAACAAAAGTTGGTGAGAATTACATAGGTTTTTGAAATAAAACAATTGATAACAATAGTTTGTACAACACTCAGATTTGTATGGTGATAGAGTATGATACCGACATGTAACAATGCGTCTTTGTACAACCAAACCTTGTGTCGACTGTTGACTAACTCGCAAGTTAGTTAAATGTTGTTACTGTTATCGATCATCCCTGAATTTATGCGGGGGATGGGTTTGTCAGACCTATAGCGCTATAATCTAAACAGGCGGCTTGATCATTGTTAATGATTGTACTGTGTCTTTTTGTTACAGTCAAATGATAGAATGATGATGTAATTGAATCACAAGTGAGTATGAGTAAATGATAGTATAAAATATTTAAACATGTTTCACCCCAAAAATAGTGAAAATAGAGAAAAGGGGCTATGTAAACTCACCTTGGTAAAATGTTATATCTGTTGAAAAATTGAATAGTGGTGTTGCCCAAATGTGTCAAGTATTACCCTATAATAAGGTAATAAATAAGTCTATCTAGTCTACAAATGTATACGTTCTAGGGCTTCGAATTTGGGGATAAATGCTTGTTTGATTAATATTAAAATTGTTTGATAATTGATAGAATTTTTGTAAATAAATAAACAAAAATTCTTTTTATGAAATTTAAATTTAAGATGGTCACAATAATGTGTTTAAAGTATAAAAATAATTTTATAAAATTATTTTCTTTAAAATAGATTATTAAATCTATTTATTACAAATTGTCAAACTTTCACTTTTATAATTAAAAATACTAAAATTAAAGAATTATTATTTTAAAAATCATATTTCTGTTCTAAATATTCAGAAATAAATTGTATAAAATTTTGGTGCAAAAATAATAAAAATTGAATTTATTATGATTTAATTATGATTAAAACTAACAAAAATTGATTAAAAATATTAAATAATTGATTTTTCAGAATTAAAAATCATTTCAGTAAAGTTTGTCTTGTACAAACTCATGATAATTTTTGTGGAAATTTATAAAATTGTTTTGATATTTTAATGGATTTTTATAAATATAATAGCATAAAATTGATTTAATTATTATAAATATTAAATAAATAAATTTCAGAAAACTAAAAATTGTAGGTGAAACTTTTACATCAGATTTGTTAAAAATAATTTTTTTAGAATTTATAAAAGAGTTTTAATATTTAAAAATGAATTTATAAGATTATATGTATTATATATATTTATTTGTTAAAACATGAAAAAGAAGCAACAAAAAGAGGCCACTGCCGGGACTCGAACCCGGGTGGCTCACGAGGCAACCATCAGTCACAACCACTTGGTCCAGACCAGTGGTTGTGATTAATTCTGTTATATTTAAAATATATACACTATGTAGAATTGAGTTTATCCCCAAATCAACCCTTCGAAATGGTAATTGGATGTTCAAAATGGTAATTGTTGACCATGACTTGAATGTTGACGCGTAATTGGTTAAAATTGGTAAGATTGGAGAGGTAATTGATCGTGTATTTACTTGTGATAGACCGGTAATCAAGCTCCTTAATCAACCCTTAACAATTAACGAGTAATTGATGTTGATTATGGAATGTGGTGGATCTCAGTTGACTTTCTAAGTCAACTGAGGTGTTTTAAATGTCGTTATATTATTATATCCTGACCGGATACAAACAAACAGGATGGCTAGCCCAGATGGTTGTGAGGGAGTGTGGTGTGTTGGTTGACTCGGGTTGCTGCTTGGGTTCGAAATCCAGCAGAACCATTTTTTTTATTAAAACAGAAAAGGGGGTTTGGGCTTGGTTTGGGCTGGACTATTGGGCTCAGGCTCTAGGGCTTGGGGTGTGGGTTAAATTAACTAACTAGTTTATTGTTTCAACATTATAGTTATTATTATTATTATTATTATTATTATTATTATTATAAATCTATATATATATATATATATGTGTGTGTGTGTGAATAATTATCATTGTATTGGGGTTCAAAATATAACCAAAAATAATAAGGCTTGTCGTTTTAATCCGTAACGTATATCTATTTAGTGCGAAATGTTACAAAAACAGAGGGATGAACCCCTTCTATTTATAGACTTTACAAATACATGAACCTTGCCAAAAGCAAGTTCAAAAACAAGTTGCAACAAGTTGCAGTCTTGGAACTTGTACATAAAGCAAAAAGAAATACTAAAGTAATAAACTACTGATATACAAAGGCGGTGGAAAAGATCTTCTGTAAGTACTGATGAATGACAAACTACTGATGAGTAGTTTGTCTTCAGTAGTTCTTCAGTAGAAGTGTCTGGTTTGAACTTCAGAACTTCTAATGACTTTTCTTCTTCAGCACTTCTGAATCTCTTCTTCAGCAGTTTGATCCTTCTTCTTCAACAGTTCTATACTTAGAGTATTTTGACAGAAGTGAATTAGACTAAGGTTTGCAAAAGTGGTTTCACCAATCCTTTTTGTCCTAACACTAACAAACTTCTGTGCAGAGAATTTGAACGTGTTATGCAAGAAAAGTTCGAGATGAGCGCAATGGGAGAGATGCAGTTTTTCCTAGGCTTGCAGGTGGAACAAAGACCAACGGGAATCTTTATTCACCAGACCAAATACGTTTTCGAAGTCTTGAGCCGATTCCAGATGGATGATTCGAAGCCGATGGATACCCCAATACAACCTAATCACGGGATTGGAGTTGACGCTAAGGGGGAGCTAACTGATCCATTTACATACAGAGCAATCGTTGGATCTCTAATGTATCTCACTGCCTCCAGACCTGATATAATGTTTGCCACATGTCTCTGTGCACGTTATCAATCGAAGCCGAAACAGAGTCATCTTGCAGCTGTCAAACGTATCCTTAGATATCTGTAGGGTTGTCCATCAAGAGGACTATGGTACCCAAATGATGATAATTTTGACCTAATCGCTTTTAGTGATGCAGATTGGGGCGGCTATGACAAAGACAGCAAATCCACAACGGCTGGATGCCAGTTTATGGGGAGCATGCTCGTGACCTGGCAATGCAAGAAACAGACCGTAGTTGCACTATCAACATGTGAAGCAGAATACGTTTCAGCATCGAGCTGCTGCTCACAGGTTCTTTGGATCCAACAACAGATGGTGGACTACGGTTTGCAATTTCTTAAAACCCCTATTTACTGTGATAATGAAGCCGCAATCGCATTAACAAAAGACTTAGTAAATCACTCAAAGGCTAAACATATCCGGATTAAATATCATTTTATCCGCGATTGTTATGCTAAAGAGTTGATCGATATGGTCAAAATCCACACTGATTACCAACGCGCAGACCTTTTTACCAAAGCTTTTGATAAATCGAGATTTGAATATCTTTTGAAAGCTAATGGTATTAAAAAAAACAAGACTGATCACCACCTCAGTTTATCGCTTTTTAGTTTAATTTTTACTGTTTTTTAGAAAAATTCAAAAATCCAAAAACATTGAAAAATTTCAAAATCCATAAAAATTAGAAAATTTCTTTGCTGACTGCTATATCTTCTTCCCTTAGATTAACGCCGTCAGATTTCTGTGAACAAACGATATCTGGGCAATCACATATTTGAAATGCTCCAGCTTATCCTTGGGAACAGTAAATTAAAAAATTTATAAAAAATCAGAAAAACCAAAAATGATTTCCTGGAAAAAAGAGGGAAATGATAGTACATCAGTGGGGATCTGACACATTCTAAGAAATGTAATGCTATATAGGGCGCGTGTCTGAGTTTGTGCGATGTGCTGATAGGCTTCGTAGACCTATTACTGCGTGCCTGATACATACATATCAAACGAATTGATGTGTGGATGAACTCCTCATTGGCATATGGTCTTAGTACCGTAATTTCGTTTGATAGGGTATTTGTACAAAACTCGGAGGTTTAGGGTCGTTATGTTATTAGTTGTCTGGGGATAGCCTCTCTGATCTTCTTCTGTAAGTCATTACGGACCTAGATCAGATAGGGTGTCTTTATAAAAGTGCTTTATGCCAAATCCTAAAGTTACCGAATTGAGAAACTTTCTATGTTTTATGATGATCAAAGATTATCTATTACATCGTATTAATCACTGATGCAAATCATGATTAATATCAGTCCTCAACCTGGTAAAGTGCACATGTTACTTTGCTGCATTAATTTGCTGACCTGTATACCTCTGTGCATTATACCTTGTAAATTACAGACGACGAAAGCATAATCACGCTTTACAATGAGTCTTTGTGCATTTACTTATTGATACGGGAGTATGTCGTGTGTGTGGGAACCACAGACAATTATGTTTATACTATACATAATAGTATCAGTCTAAAGCACTGCACAAAAGTCTGCATGTGAGTTTATGTGGATCACAATATCAGCAGTTTCCAGATCACACATTGTCTTTAATGATAGTAATCAAAAAGATCAACGGTGTGATCAGATTTCTCAATAACTGATATGATCCCTTTACCGGAAATCCCAAAACATTTACTGTTTTCTCTTTACATTTCTGCATTTTATTTTCTCGTCAAAAATTACAAAACTCAAAAAGATTTTAGGTGTGTTTTAACATAAACTTTAGAAAATCCAAAAAGATTTTATATTTCTATCTTATTTTTGATAGCTGATGGTGGTTGATGCTGATTTTCTAAACCTTGATGAACCATTTGAGCTTTGTCATCTTTAATTGAGAAAATATGATTGCCGGATGCTTAAAAGTTGGAAAATATTTTGAACGGGACTCGATTTTGAGATTTGGTAAAATTTTAAAAATTCCTGATTCACTTTCGCCCATTCGATTGGGTCAAAGGAGGAATTTTTCTTTTCATTCGTACGTTTTATTTTGGGCGAAGGTGAGAGTTCTTTAGTTGTTTTCTCTTTCGAACCCTTGTGTCTCATTCGTACCTTTTATTAAGGGTGAAGGAGACATAAGCTTCACATTCGACCAAGGTAAACGGGCGAATGAGAAGCCTATATATGTTCTTATTTGCTCATTCGAACTCTTATAAAAATTTTTCAAAAATTCTGAACTAAAGTCCACTTGTTGCTCGTGTTATTTAGATCTTACCATTGTGTTTGCCTGATTCTTCTGATCATTTTGCAATAACTTTTACAGGTTAATATCAAGATTTGACTGTTTAATCCTCAAATTTCAGTTCGAGCCCTAATTTTTATTGAACAGGGTTTTATATTTGATAATTGAACTTAAATGTGTTAGGGGTTCATTGTTTAAGTGTTTTAGGGGGAGATTATCCAAAAAAATAGGTTTAAACATCAACAGTTAGGGTAATCGATTGTTTAAAAAACATAGAACCCTAGTTTTTGATTAAAAACACTTAATCAATGTTTAACTGATAAAATTGTTTGTTAGGAAAGGTTAATCGAAGGTTTTAGGAGCCTAATGAATCAAAATAACAAGTTGAAATTCACTGATTTTCAAAATTGAAAATTTGAAATGAAGAACAGATTCCTTCGCCCCTTTCGAACGGTCGAAAGAGTAAAACTGGGCGAAGGAGTAAGTTTTGTCTGGGCGAATGAACACAAATGGGCGAATGAAACATTTTTCAAAAACATTTTACATTCGTACCTATGTAAGTTCTCATTCGTACCAAGAATTTCTCATTCGCACCTCCGTATGGGCGAATGAGTAGTTAAAATACCAAATTTTCAAACTTTGATTATTTTGTCGATTTTTAACATGTTTACTTGCTTTATTTTGCAGTTTAAACCATGTCTGAACAGGAGAAACCTACTGAACAAGCTGGATCATCTTCACAAGCCGCTGGTAAAGGAAAAGAAGAACTATTTCTGTTCGAGAATGCGCATAACTGTTGTGCATATCTTGGGGACGTAAAGAAGCATACTGAATTCACAGAGATTATAAAGTTCTTAAAGAGAAGTCGGGTGATAGATGCAATTGCTACACCTGCTATTATCTATCGTGACATGATACAAGAGTTTTGGACTGAAGCGAAGATGGATTTCTGGGAGTGTGAATCGTCTCTGGTGAGCAAGATACAAGGAAAATTGGTCATCGTTTCAGAGAAGGATATCAGGGAAGCTTTGAATCTTCAAGATGAAAAGACTGATCCTAGAGAGCTTAGCTTTATGGAACAGAGAAAGTGCTTTCTAAGGATGAAATATAATGGGCCGATTACTGATGGCTCGTTACACAAGGGAAAGTTGTGTCCACAATTCAAGTACTTGGCGCATGTGATGATTCATGTCTTTGGTTCAGCTGCTGGAGGTTATGATCTGATGAGAAAGAGTATCAGCTCAATGATGGTAGCACTGATATTGAACAAACCGTTCAATGTATCAGGGATGCTGATGGAATATCTGTTGGAACCTGTCAGAGGTACGAGGAATCTGAAGTTTTTGTTGTATCCTCGATTCCTTCAGATGATTTTTGATCACAAGTATAAAGAATTGAAGAGGGATCTGAAGCAGATTGTAGTTCAAGAACATATGTCCATCAATACACTGGCAAGAATGAAAGCTTATAAAGGCTTGTCGTTGAATGAACGTCCACCTGTTAGACGTTTATTTGGACATTTGGCGAGGATTGACTATGAGGATCCGGGTAAAGGTGAAGTAAGGCATGCTAATAGTGATTCAGACGAAGACAATCCATTACATCCTATTGATCCAGATGCAAAGCGAAAGCGACAGGTTGTTAATGTGGGAGCAAAGAGTGGAAAAGGGAAAGAGAAAGAGATCAGGATAGATGTTGTTCCTGAGCCTACTAAGAAGAAGAGTGCACCAAGAAGGAATAAGACCATGGCTAAGAAAGGATTACATATTGTTGATGAGGCGTCAGTCGATTCTGAAGAGACGCAGGAAGATGAACACTGGGATTCTGAGACTGAAACTTTAAAGACTACCACGCCCAAGGCCACTGTGGCTGGTGAGTCTGCCAGTTTGAATAGATCGGTGGAGGAACAGAGAATGAATAGCCCTATTCGATTGGATGAAGAGGATGAGGGTTTAGGTCTGGGAGCAGGAGACTTTCCTGGTTCGCCAGTTCAGGGGGAGAAACCAAAGAAGCCCCAATATAAGAAGAAAGAAAAGGTGGTAAAGCCCGTAGAGAAGAGAGCTAGAGAGATTGAAACGTTGATAGCAGGAAAGAAGTTGCCACCTGCTTCTAGCTCAAAATCACCAGTTGCTGCTCCAGTCTCAAAGAAGCAGAAAACCACAGCTACTTCAAGTACTGAACAGGGAGCTGATATACCTGTTGATGCCTTTAATGAAGCATTAGATAACGTACTGAAGAAGATGAGGAAGGGTAAACTGCCAGAGGTTGCTGAAGTTTCCACTAAAAAGGTTACTGTAGATAGTGATGTGATGAACACTGTTAATCGGAAACTTGCTGAAATGATGAACTTAATAAACAAGCAGCAGACTGAGATTGCCCAATTGAGACAAAACGACTCAAAGATGTTGGATGTAGTGGTTACATCACATGAGAATAATGAGGAATTGAAAAAGAAGATCAAAAAGTTGCAGAAGGATAATCAAAAGCTGTTGAAACATGAGCAAAGGAACACCAGACGGATTATAGCTTTGAAGGGAGAAAATAAGAAGCTGAAAGAGAGTAATAAAAACATGGATAATCTGATTAAAGATTTATACTCTCGAGCTCCTCAACTGAAAGAAGGTGAAGAGGATAAAGAGCTAGAAGAGGAGCAGGTTGATTTTGAACTATCTGATGATGATGAGGAGGATGATGAAGATCTTGATGAAGATGCTGGTAAAACTCCTAAAAAGAAGAAGGATGATGATGATGATGATGATGATGGTTCGAATGATGGTTCTGGTGATGATAGTAGCTCTGCATTTGATGATGATGATGATGACGATACAGACAAATATATGTATGAGAAGAGAGAATCTGGAAAAGGAGGAGAATCTAGTTCAAAAGCCCCTGGAGGATCAGTGGATGATGATACAATCTTCTGGAATGAAAAGCTGAAGTCTATGTCTGAAGATGATAAACAGATGTATCGCCAGATGCTTACTGATTGAGTCTGGACGATTGACATGACCAGCAGATTTTCTGAGATCTTTGAATCTTGTGACAAGGTGTTTGAATTAGAATATAATGATCCAGATTTGGAAGATGGTGAAGTCTCGGCGGCGATGACTAAAGAAATTTTTGAAGGTTTAGCAAAACAGGTTGAAAAAACGTTAGAAGAACTGTTAGCTGATAACCAGATTCCTGATCTACCTGAAAAGGAAGCTGGAAATCATTCTGATGATCGTGACGTACCTGGGTTCGAGGACATAGAAGTTGAAGATGTGACTAGTGAAGAGTATCCAGAATATTTTATGAGAGACAAGGATTCTGGATTTACTGCTTTCACTGATGAACTGTTAAAGGAAGCCGAGAGACTTGCAAAAGAGAAGAGCGATATGTTTGTGGATGAAGTATTCAGAGGGCATGATAAACCACATATCAGACAATCCAATAGCTTGAAAGAGTTACTGAGGGAATTAAAAGAGAAAGAGGCTAATCGTCCTAAAGCTGAGATTCAGGGTAGCTTTTATAAATTCCACAACGATATGTTTAAAGGAAAAGCGTTGGGTTGGAAGTTTATAAAGCAATTGAAGTGTGTTGCAGTGAAGTGGGAGAAGGGGATACTCTACTTTGATAGATTTCATGATTTGAAGACTCTCCCATACTGGGCCATTCGTGATATTTGTCGTCACAAGTTGACTGGAACGACAAATGATCAGATTGCCTACTTTGCTGATAAGATGGCTAGAGAAAGCAGGACGAAGTGGAATCTCTTTGAACCTCAGTATCCAAAAAGAATTGTTCACAAGAAAACCCATTGATGATATAACTGGTTTGCCAAAGGTGACTCTAAAGTACAAACCACCAAAAGTGTTGAGGCATATTCCATTGTTGCAGATTCCTCAACATTTTGCAAAAGATTTTATCTGGTGGTACTACGATTGGAAGATTGCAGAAGCTGTGATAGTATTGAAAGATGGAGATAAGAGTTTCAAGAAAATACACATTTTTGATCCCATGTGGTTGGTTAATTGCTCACATGAGGACATCATCATGTTGTATTACAATCCTATTTTCAGCGATGTGAAGGATGCTGAACAAGCAAGTAAATACCAGCGTGTGGTATTTCTGTGCTTTGCTCATGATATCAACGCCGGATGCGACTATGATAAGAAGCTCGGCAAGTTTCTTAAAGCTCAAGAGATTCCTGAAGCGAAGAAGAAAAAGCCGAAGCAAGTATTTGACAAAGTGATGACATTGGAAGAAAAGAAACTTTTGAGGATAAAGGTGATGAACAAGAGAATGGATGAAGAACGAAGACTTAAACAATCCAAGCAATAGTCGAGAGGGAGTTTGTAGATGCATTATTGTGCGAATAATGCTTTGGATTTACAATAAACATATGTTAATGATGTTTGTCGAATGGACGAAGGAGTATGAATGTGGGCGAATGAAGGATTTAGTGGGTGCAAAGGAGAAAAGACATACGAAGGAGAGACAAGGAGTGCGAAGGTAGAATTATTGTTTTGTAGTGCTTGGTTCGCACGATGTATTTGGGCGAACCTGCACATTCGACCATTCAATATGGGCGAATGTGCAGGCCTATAAATAGGTTAAGCCATTTTTGAAAGTTAGTTGTTGTTCATTTCATTTCCCTCCTGTTTTGTGTCTCTCCCTAGTGTTTTGTCAACTTATTTTCACGTCATTTCTGATTGTAATCTTTATTTAAACATGTAATTTGAGTTGATTATTAATGAGAAAAACCTTTGAAATGATGATTTCTGTGTTTTGATTGCTTGATTATCATAATTGTGATTGATTCAGGGATTCCGCACCTGAATCAAACTTGTTTGATCAATCTCTTTGTAGATTTGACGATCCTAAGCGCATACAAGACCCAAGACCATAGGGCTTTCAAAGGACATCAACTTGGAAACAAAACGGCATCAAAATAAAAGACTTACAAACATGAATAATGGTCGAAAAAGGCATGAACAGGTCCGAACTAAAGACCCGATTAACAAGCTTTCAGTCGCGTTCTGGATCGGTTTTTTTGTGGGTTTGTTAAGTGCAAATGTGTAGAAAACAAATGGCACCATTTGTTTATGTAGTGGGCGAGTAGAAGTCGAGTTTTTAATGTGCTTTACGTTTCCGGCGGTTTCAACTTCTAAGTTTCGGTTACATTCATAAAACCCGGATTAAATATCAATTAAATTGCAACAATAACATTCGTTTAATGCGTCAATCGTCTAAAGATGGTCACTTAGTATTAAAATGATTAAATGGATGCGAAAAAACGGTTTTGAGGTTGCCGGAAAGTTCGCTGGCGGCGAACCTTCTGGCGGAAAATTGAACGTGCACAGGAGACAAGAATTAAATGTTTTAAACTTTCATAATTTGATAAAAATGGCCCTTATAGTTTTGAGTATATATATATATATATATTACATAAGAACCTTTTAATTTCTTTATAAAAACCTTACTAAACTAACAAGGTTTTTAACTTTAAGTTTTCTAATCTTTAAAATCCTTTAAGTTAAACTCCTTTTTTAAATAGATCGAACTTTTATAAGATAAGAAAGATGATTATCCGATTATGGCACGTTTTATACGTTAACATGTGTGTAAACAAAACGTATACGTACACCATTTTTAAAAGAAAAAAAAATAGAGATGAAACTCCAAAATAGTTGAAGGGCTAAAGTTGTCAACTTGGATGAAAGACGAGGGTGACGGATGTCACAATGTCCACCATCACAAGAAGGCCAATCAACAAAGTCTGCTGCCACAAAACCAGGGTCTGCACCACTAGCACAACAACCCAATGTTCAATCCACTGCTGATACTGAAGCTATCAATGCAAGCAAAGCAAAAGAAATTGATCACTCTGCTAATGTCATTGCTGAAAAGGTTGCTGAAGAAAAGCAAATGAGGCTTGACACATTGGAAGTCAAGGCAGAGGCTCTAGTGCAAAGAAAGATAGAGAAACAACAGGAAGTTGAGGATGTTGGCTCCTCAAAAAGGAAGAAAATGTCTGCAAAACACACCAGACAACCACCATCCAAAACTGCTGCTGCTGCTAAAACAACTGCTACTAGAACCACTGCTGCCACCAAAACCACTGCTACCACCAAAAAAACTGAACCTACAACCACCAAAACAACAACTGAACCTACCACCACAACTACCAATACACCACCTACAACCACTTCACCACCTAAATCCCAAACATCTGCTGGCCCTGCACAAGTGCCAACAGATGTTAACACAACCGCTGCTGCAACACCACCATCACCACTTATCTTGTACAAAAAGAAGAGAAAATCAACCTTTGTAGTACAAGATGAGAACATACAAACCTCACCACCTTCCACTTCAACAACCAAATCTGCACCCATACCAACTATTCCACTTACATCATTCTCACCACACACCACTCAATTCACATCTCACATACCACCACCATCCATCACACCATTGGCTGCTAAGTATCCTCTTGAGCTTGATCTACTCAAGGTGGAAATGCAATCCTTCTATAATACTGAGGATCCATCAGAAAGAACTTTCCAATCTCGCCCAAATTTCCCTGTTCCAAGAAACATAGATCAATATCTAAAATTCAAAACTGAACAGGCAGATTTGATCATCAAGGAGAGATGTAAAGGGAAGGATGACAGGACTGCTCAGGGCATCCATTCAGCAGATCTTAGCAAACTGAGAAGGATTGAAGATTTTGCTAAGACCCTGAGCAACTCCATGTCCACCATGCCTCTCAGCAGTGATTTGGAAATGGTGGTAAGGGAATCAATACTTGACCAGATCTTAGCAACTATGCCCTATAAAGCAAACAAGAAACAGTTTGCAGGCTGGACCACTCATGCTCTTCAAGAAGAACTTCTAAGAATTGAAGAAAAGGCCAAGAATCCTCCGGTGAAAGTCTCTGCCCCTGATTTTAGGAAAGGCAGAGATCCAGCCAGAGCTTTAAAATTCAAAAGAATGAGAGAAGAGATTGTGGCTGCTAAATATGGGGAGATGAGGTCAGTTGCAAAGATGGGCTGAGCTAAGGCTGGTTGAAACATACATGAAGCTGGAAGAGAATAAAAAGACTGATCCTACATGTATGCGTATAGGATCGGCTATTCAATAAAGAATATGATCAAACAAGTTCAATTCAGGTGCGGAATCCCTGAATTGATCACAAAATGATAATAAAACTAGCAAAACATACAAATCATCAAAAACAAATTCATTTCATTCATAATCATAATCATTTACACTTCAAAAGCTTGTTTATAATGATATTAATCAGTTACAGACTTGACAAAAACCCTAGGGGGAAACACACTCTAAGAGGGAAACAAAATGACCAAAAGTTAAACATTAAAAAATGATTCAGCCTTATATAGACTTGCACATTCGCCCGAATAGCTTGGTCGAATGTCCAGGTTCGACCATTCATATAGGGCGAACCTGGACATATATACATATAAATCTTCATTCAACCTCCCAGAGTCTCCTTCGACCATCCTGTTCTACCTTCGACCGTTCAATATCCACCTTCGACCAACCGATAACAACAAAACATCTTAGAATTCGCAATTCAATAGCACTAGTCGCACTTTCGTGTATCTACAAACTCCCCCTCGACTATTGCTTGAATTGCTTCAGCCTTCGCTCTTCATCCATAGTCTTGTTCATCAGTTTGATACGCAATAACGTCTTTTGTTCTTTTGTCATCACTGGTTCATGAGTTTGTTTTGGTTTCTTCTTTTCAACATTCTGAATCTTAACAAACTTCCCCAGCTTCTTATCAAAATCACAACCTGCGTTGACATCCCATGCAAAACATAGAAATACCACACGTTGATATTTGGATGCCTATTCACTGTCTTTCTCTTCATAGTAAATCGGATTATAGTATAGCATGATGATATCCTCGTGCGAGCAATTGATTAACCACATCGGTCAAAGATATGAATCTTCTTAAATTCCTTCATACCATCCTTCAGAACAATAATAGCCTCTGCTGTCTTCCAGTCGTAGTACCACCACATAAAATCTTTTGAAAAGTGTTGTGGAATTTGCATCAAAGGAATATGCTTCAACACTTTTGGTGGTTTATACTTCAAAGTCACCTTGTGCAACCCCGTTATCTCATCTTTCTCCTTCTTGTGAACAATTCTCTTAGGATATTGTGGGGTAAACACGTCCCGTTTCGTTTTGCTCTCTCTCACCATGCGATCTGCAAAGTAACCAACGAGATGGTTGTTTACTGAAGCACCTGACATTTCATGTCTGCAGATATTGCGAACAGCCCAATATAGTAGTGTCTTAATGTCATGGAATCTGTTGAAGTATAGAATTCCTTTTTCCCATTTCACAGCGACACACTTGAGCTGTCTCAAATACCTCCATCCGAGAGCTTTGCCTTTGAATAGTTCATTATGGAATTTGTAGAAACTACCTTGAACTTCAGTCTTTGGACGGTTAGCTTCTTTTGCTTTAAGTTTCCTCAACAATTCTTTCAAATCATCAGATTGTACAGTATTCGGATTTTGACAATCTGAAAACACTTCTTCAACAAACTTTTTACTCTTCTCACGAGCAAGTTTCTCAGCCTGTCTTAACACTTCATCAGAGAATTCAGGAAATCCAGAATCTTTATCATTCTTGAAGTATTTTGGATATTCCTCACTCGTAATATCCTCCATCTCTACCTCTTCAAACACTGGGACATCTCTATCATCAGAGTGATTACCTGCTTCTTTTTCAGGTATATTCGGTATCTGATTTTCACTCATCAACTCTTCAAGAGATTTACCAACTTGTTTCGCCAGTCCTTCTAATATTTCTTTTGACACAGCTGCAGAAACTTCTCCATCTTCCAGATCAGGATCATTATACTCCAACTCAAAACGCATATCGTTTGAATCAAATATTTCTGGAAACCTACCAGTCATCTCGATCGTCCAGACTCTGTCAGTCAACATCTGGCGATATAATTTCTTATCTTCTTCAGATAAAGCTCTTAATTTCTCGTTCCAGAAAATATTATCATCGTCAGTAGTGCCACCAGGAGCTTTCGAACTAGACTCTCCTATGTCTTTTCCTGATCCTCTCTTTTCACACTTATACTTGTTAGTGTCATCATCATCATCACTATCAGCAGAACTATTACCATCACCCGAGTCATCACCTGAACCATCATCATCACCATCATCTTTCTTCTTAGGAGCATCACCGGCATCCTCATCTAATTCATCATCTTCTTCTTCTTCATCTGGTGGTTCAAAATCTACCTGTTCTTCTTCAGGATCTTTATCCTCCTCTCCAGCTTTCAGTTGTGGAGCTTTCGAGTATAGATCTTTTATCAGATTATTCATGCTCTTGTTCGTTTCTTTCAGCTTTTTGTTCTCAATCCTCAAATTAATATACCTTCTCGTATTTCTCTGCTCATGTGATAACAACTTTTGATTCTCAGCTTGAAGTTGTTTAATCTTAGCATGCAATCCTTTTTTATTTTCCTATGAAGAGACAACTACATCCAGCATCTTCTTGTCATTCTTCCTTAACTGTTCAATCTCTGCTTGTTGCTGATTAATGATCTTCATCATATCTACAAGCTTCTGGTTTACTGCATTCATCACATCACTATCTACAGTAACCTTTGGTGTTGAAGCTTCAGCAACTGGAGTCTTTTGTTTCTTCAGTTTTGCAAAACTTTATCTAGAGCATCATTAAAATCATCAGTTGGCAATTTAGTTTGCTCAGCAGCAGATGATGTTTTCTGTTGTTTTGCCACTGGGGATGTTATAGGAGATTTAAAGCTAGATACTACAGGCACTTTCTTTCCTGCAATTAGATTCTCAATGTCTTTAGCTCTTTTCTACATCGGCTTTACAACTTTATCAGCCTTTTCTTTCTTCTTGTATAAAGGATTTTTCTGTTTCTCTCCCGTCTTTGGCAATCCTCCAAAATCTTCAGATCCCAATCCCAACCCTTCATCAATATCATCTAAAGCAATCGGACTTTTTTATCCTCTGTTCTTCTAAAGATTTGTTAAGACTTTCAGACTCACCAGCCACAGTGGCCTTGGGCGTGGTGCTCTTAACAGTCTCATTGTAAGAATCCCATCTCTCTTCAACTTGAGTTTCTTCTGAATCCATTGATTCTTCATCCACCAAGTGTGTACCTTTCTTTGCAACACTCTTCTGTCTACGAGATTTCTTCTTTGGTGGTTTTACAATATCATCCTCTTTTTCTTTCCCTTTCCCTTTCCACTCTTCGCACCAACATTCACTACTTGCCTTTTCCTTTTTGCATCAGGATCAACAGGGCATAAAGGATTGTCTTCATCAGATTCACTGTTAGCATGCCTAACTTTATCAATACCTGGATCTTCATTTCTTGGATTGATCACATGACCAAACAAATTCTTCAATGGTGGTCTCTCATTCATTGGCACGCCTTTATAACCCTTCATTCTTACTAGAGTGTTCAGATTCATGTGATCCTGTACGACTATCTGAGTAGGATCTCTTCTCAAATTCTTGTACTTTTCATCAAAGATCATTTGCAGGAATCTTGGGTATAACAGAAACTTCTTATTCTTCAATCCTCTGAGTGGTTCCAGCATATGTTCAAATATCATTCCAGATACATTGAAAGGCTTGTTTAAGATTAGGGCAACCATCAAAGAGCTAATACTCTTCCTCATTACATCATAACCTCCACTCACTGATCCAAAAACATGTAGCATAACGTGAGCAAGGTACTTGAACTGCGGGCATAACTTTCCTTTGTGTAATGAACCATCAGTAATCGGTCCATTGTATTTCATTCTAAGGAAACACTTTCTCTGCTCAATCCAAGAAAGAACTCTTGGATCTCTCTTCTTATCCGTCAGCTTCAGTGTTTGTCTGATGTCGTCTTCAGAAATGATCACTAACTCCCCCTGAATCGTACTAACGATAGCAGATTCGTTGTCCCTAAAATCCATTCTGGCATTCATCCAGAATTCTTGTTGATGATCTCTGTATATGATGGCAGGAGTAGCAATAGCAACGATCACACGGCTTCTCTTCAAAAATTCAACAATACCGGTGAACTCAGTATGTTTCTTCAGATCACCCAGATAAGCACAGCAGTTGTGTGCTTCTTCAAATGGTAATTCTTCAACTTGTTTCTTCTCAGCTGCCTTTTCTGAAGATCCTGTGGGAACATCAGTACTCTATTGTTCAGACATAGTTAAACTGCAAAACAAATCAAGAAAACACGTTAAAAACGAACAAAATAACCAAAACATGAAATTTTTTATTTTGAAAATCTACATTCGACCAAACGATGGTACGAATGTGAAAATTGGAGTTCGAATGTGGAAAATAAGGTTCGAATGTGAAAATCAGTGTTTAAAAATGTACATTCGACCATTTGTTCCACTTTCGACCGTTTGAACATCTACATTTGACAAAAAAACCCACTTTCGACCGTTTAAAATTGGGCGAATGAGACTCTTCATCTTCTCAAATTGCAGATTTTGATTCAAAGTGTTTTAACATGCCATTTTGATTTGAAAAGCATCTAATATGGCTGATGAACTTTTCCCAATCATCAATTTTAATTATTAATCAGTGTTTATGTGTTTTAACCTAAAATCTAGGGTTTGAAACATTTAAACAATCAATTGACTAATCTGTGTTGTTTAAACCCTGGATTTTTGTGTATTCTCCCCCTAAAACACTTAAACACTAAAACCTTAACAAGAATTGTCATTATTATTGGTCAGAAAACACAATTTGATTCAAGTTAGGGTTCGATCAAAAAATCGATGATTCTGACTTTGTTTGTGGATGGATACCTACAAATGATATGTTGAAATGATCAGCAAGAGACGTAGATTACAATAATAAGATTTTTAAATCACAAGCAACAAGCTTCCTTAATCTCAGAAATTTAAAAAAAAATTGATTAAGAATCGAATGTGCAGATGAGGCTTATATAGGCTCCACATTCGACCAAACGACTAGGGCGAATGTGAAAATTCGTCCACCTTCGACCCTATTTAAAGGTTTGAATGTAGACAAATGGTTCGAATGTGAAAATAACACAAGAACACTCACATTCGACCATTTGAAAGGTTCGAATGAGCAGCAAAAATTCCACATTCGACCCAACGAAGGGGCGAATGAAAATTGGAATTTTTGAAGTTTTTACCAAATCTCAAAATCGAGTCCCGTTCAATATTTTTCTCAACTTTTAAGCATCCGACATTCATTATTTCTCATTTTAAAGATGACAAAACTCAAATGGTCCATCATGCTTTAGAAAATCACCATCAACCACCATCAGTTATCAAAAATAAGATAGAAATGTAAAATCTTTTGGATTTTCTAAACTTTTTGTTAAAACACACCTAAAATCTTTTTGAGTTTTGTATTTTTGACGAGAAATGTAAATTGCAGAAATGTTAAGATAAAGCAGTAAATGTTTTGTGATTTCCGGTAACAGGATCATATCAGTTATTGAGAAATCTAATCACACCGTTGATCTTTTGATTTATTATCATTAAAGACAATGTGTGATCTGGCAACTTCTGATATTGTGATCCACATAAGCTCACATGCCGACTGTTGTGCAGTGCTTTAGACTGATACTATTATTTATAGTATAAACTTAATTGTCTGTGGTTCCCACGCACACGACATACTTTCGTATCAAGAAGTAAATGCACAAAGACTCATTGTAACGCGTGATTATGCTTTCGTCATCTGTAATTTTACAAGGTATGAGGCACAGAGGTATACAGGTCAGCAAATCAATTCTACAAAGTAACTTGTGCACTCTACAAGGTTGAGGGCTGATATCAATCATGATTTGCATCAATGATTGGATACGATGCATTAGATAATCTTTGATTATCGTCATACATTGAAAGTTCCTCAATTCAGTAACTTTAGGATTTGGCTTTACAGCGCTTTTATAAAGACACCCTATCTGATCTAGGTCCGTAATGACTTACAGCAGAAGATCAGAGAGGCTATCCCCAGATAACTAATAACATAACGACCCGAAACCTCCAAATTTTGTACAAATACCCTATCAAACGAAATTACGGTACTAAGACCATATGCCCATGACGAGTTCATCCACACAACAATTCGTTTGATATGTATGTATCAGGCACGCAGTAATAGGTCTATGAAGCCTATCAACACATCACACAGACTCAAACACACGCCTTGTATTGCATTACACTTCTTTAGCATGTGTCAGATCCCCACTGATGTACTATCATTTCCCCTTTTTCTCCTGGAAATCATTTTGGGTTTTCCTAATTTTTATGGGTTTTTGAATTTTTCAATGTTTTTGGTTTTTCTAAAGATAAACTCTACCTAAAAATGTAAAACATTTTTTTTTGTATTTTTCTGAAAAACAATAAAAACTAAACCTAAAAAGCGATAAACCGAGGTGATGATCAGTCTTGTTTTTCTTTTATACCGTTAGCTTTTAAAGGATATTCAAATCTTGATTTATCAAAAGCTTTGGTAAAAAGATCTGCACGTTGATAGTCATTGTGGATTTTGACCATATCGATCAACTCTTTTGCGTAACAATCACGGATAAAATGATATTTGATCCGGATATGTTTAGCTTTCGAGTGATTGACTAAATCTTTTGTTAATGCAGTTGCGGCCTCATTATCACAGTAAATAGTGGTTTTAAGAAATTGCAAACCGTAGTCCACCATCTGTTGTTGTATCCAGAGAACATCTGAGCAACAACTTGATGCTGAAATGTATTTTGCTTCACATGTCGATAAGGCGACTGTAGTTTGTTTCTTGCATTGCCAGGTCACGAGCCTGCTCCCCATAAACTGGCATCCAGCCGTTGTGGATTTGCTGTCTTTGTCACAACCTCCCCAATCTGCATTACTAAAAGCAATTAGGTCAAAATTATCATCATTAGGGTACCATAGTCCTCTCGACGGACAACCCTTCAGATATCTAAGGATACGTTTGACAGTTGCAAGATGACTCTATTTCGGCTTCAATTGATAACGTGCACAAAGACATGTGGCAAACATTATATCTGGTCTGGAAGCGGTGAGGTACATCAGAGATCCGACGATTGCTCTGTATGTAAAAGGATCAGTTAGCTTCCCTTTAGCGTCAACACCAATCCCGTGAGTAGGTTGTATCAGGGTATCCATCGGCTTTGAATCATCCATCTGGAATTGGCTCAAGACTTCAGAAACGTATTTCGTCTGGTGAATAAAGATCCCCGTTGGTCTTTGATCCACCTGCAAGCCTAGGAAAAACTGCATCTCTCCCATCGCACTCATTTCAAACTTTTCCTGCATCACACGTTCAAATTGTCTGCACAAAAGTTCATTAGTAGAACCAAATATAATGTCATCAACATAAATTTGCACAAGAAGCAAGTCATTTCCCACTTGTTTTGTGAACAATGTGCAATCTACCAAACCTCGTTTAAATCCTTTGGATAGAAGATACGTGCTCAGCTCCTCATACCATTGCCTTGTAGCCTGGTGCAACCCATAGAGAGCTTTGTTTAGTACGTAGACCTTATCCCGGTGAATAGGATCCTCAAAGCCTGGTGGTTGACCTACGTAAACTTCTTCCTTGACCACACCGTAAAGAAACACGCTTTTAACGTCCATTTGATACACCTTGAATTTCTTGTAAGATGCAAACGCCAGAAACATGCGGATTGCTTCTAAGCGTGCAACCGGTGCATAAATCTCGTTATAATCGATTCCTTCCGCTTGATGAAAGCCTTGTATGACCAATCGAGCTTTGTTCCTAACAATCACTCCTCTGTCATCCTTCTTACATTTAAACACCCATTTAGTTCCTGTCTTTTTCTGTCCTTGAGGTAAATTTGTCAGTGTCCACACTCCAAGTTTCGGGAATTGTAATAACTCCTCTTGAATAGCCTATACCCAAGCTTCATCCAAAAGAGCATCCTTGTATGTCCGCGGTTCGACCTGCGAAACATAACAAGCAAACGACCAGTTATTTTGAAAACCTGATTTTTGAATTTTGGCATATAAAGCAAGAGCGCCAAGGTTTTCTTGTGAGTTAGCATTCCTCAGTTGACCTCTCGTCATGACACTGCTACCAGGATCACGAATAACCTGCTCGAGCGGGTGAATCCGATGTATCTGAGATTCCGGATAATCAGGTACTTGCACTCCTGTCTGAGTAGTCAAATTCTCTGTCGAATCCAGATCATTACCCAAGTTTGATGATGAAGCACCATTTGGATTTGGGTTCACTGGAGGTGTCTCTGCAGCAATATCTGGAACAGCTTCACTTGTAACTTCATCGTCATCTTCAAATTCCGATGAATTAAGAGTTGTGGAAGCTTCCTGAAATACCTCTTCTTCAGCAGTAGGAGCATTGGTATCATTAGAAGCTGTTTGGGGGTTTACGGTGATCGGACGCACCAACGGTGATGTCACTGCGTTTTCACACTCATAATATAATCGTAATACAGCCTCTTCAACCAAGCTATCTAGATTGAATGATTCAAAGAAATCTTTGTAATCAAACATCCAGTCTGGACCGCTACCCTGTACATTCTGAGTATACCGCTGAACTTCAACATTAGCCCACTCCTCGACCTGACGAGTTCTTTTTTGAATACCCGTTTGAGCGGAGTTGCATATCCAACAAAGAATCCTTCTTCAGCTTTTGGTGAGAACTTCTCAGATGGATTAAGCATTGTACACGGAGCTCCAAACGGTTCTAGATACTCTAAGTTCGGCTTTCGTCGATTCAACAGCTCATAAGAAGTTTTACCAAACTTCTTCACCGTTAGAACTCGATTGAGAGTATAACAAGCTGCGTAAATGGCTTCATTCCAGAACATTACTGGAAGATTGGAATCTACAAGCATTGTCCTTGCCGCTTCAATTAGAGTCCTATTTTTGCGTTCTGCAACACCGTTCTGTTGAGGGGTATACAGAGCATTGTATTCATGATGAATTCCTTTGTCTTCACAAAGAGCATCCATCTGTGCATTCTTGAACTCCGTCCCATTGTCACTCCTAATTCTCTTGATCTTCAGACCATAGATATTTTCCAGTCGAGTGAATAGAACCTTCAGATTATTAAACGTGTCGCTCTTATGATGCAAGCATATAACCCATGAAAATCTGGAATAGTCATCTATAACCACAAGACAGTACAATTCACCAGCATGACTTTTATGCTTGACCGGTCCGAACAGATCCAATTGCAAACGCTCAAGTGGTAGTTCAACTGAATTGACTTTCTTTGGTTTATGGGACTGCTTGTGCTGCTTTCCTTTCTTGAAACTCACACACTTGTTGTTCAAATGAAAATGTTTAACATTCACGCCTTTGACAAGTTCATTCTTCACCAAATGATTCATCTTTCTTGTAACACCCCAACCGATGGCGGAAACATGGGGATGTCACGTATTGATGATTGTTCAGTAGCTCATGGTGAATAATAAATTTCATTAATTGATTTAAATAAATTACATACAATTGTTCTACAAGAATTCGAACATCAAATTGAATAATGCTATGCACACATCTTCAAGCATTAACTCAAATCTTCAAGCAAGTAGAACCTGAAACATGTTAAGTTTGAAAATATTTTGGGTCAACAAAAGTTGGTGAGAATACATAGGTTTTTGAATATAATTGATAACCATAGTTTGTACAACTATCACAGTTGTATAATGATAGAGTATGAGTCCGACATGTAACAATGCGTCTTTGTACAATCAAACCTTGTGTCGACTGATGACTAACTCGAAAGTTAGTTAAATGTTGTTACTGTTATCGATCATCCCTGAATTTATGCGGGGGGATGGGTTTGTCAGACCTATAGCGCTATAATCTAAACAGGCGGCTTGATCAATGTTAATGATTGTACTGTGTCTTTTTGTTACGGTCAAATGATAGAATGAGTAAATGATAGTGTAATTGAATCACAAGTTTCAACAATGTAAGAATGAGTAAATGATAGTGTATAAAATGTTTAAACATGTTTCACCCCCAAAATATAAAATAGAAAAAGGGGCTATGTAAACTCACCTTGGCAAAATGTTAAGTCTCGTGAAAATAGAATATTTGTTGCCCAACGATGCCAAGTATTACCCTATAATTAAGGTAATAAATATGTCTAAGTCTTTCTAGTCTACAAATATATTTTAGGGTTTCGAATTGGGGATATGTGCTCGTTTGATTAATAAATAAAATGTTTAATAAATAAGAGAAATTTGACAAATAAATAAACAAAAGTCTTTTTGTAATTTTTAAATTAAAGATTGTCACAATAATAAGTTTTAAGTATGAAAATAATTTTTATAAAATTATTTTCTTAAAAACAGAATATTAAATCTATTTATTTCAAATTGTCAAAATATAACTTTAATATTTAAAAATATTAAATTTATAGAATTATTAAATTAAAAATTATATTTCTGTTACAAATAATCAGAAATAATTTATATAAAATTTTGGTGCAAAAATATTGAAAAATGAATTTATTATGATTTATTTGTGATTAAAACTAACAAAAATTGATTAAAAATATTAAATAAACGATTTTTCAGGAATAAAAATCATTTCAGAAAAGTTTAATGTTATAAAAACTCAGAATAATTTTTGTGGGAATTTATATAATTGTTTTGATATTTTTATAGAATTTTATAAATAAAATAGATTAAACTTGAATTATTTATTATATATATTAAATAAATGAATTTTGGAAAGCTAAAAATTGTATGTTAAACTTTTCTACTAGAATAACATAAAATAATTTTTGTATAATTTATAAAGTTGTTTTAGTATTTTAAAACTAATTTTAAAATACAAGTAATTATATGTATAAAGCTTGATTGTAAAAAAATATATACTTTGAAGATGCTGGGAATCGAACCCGCGTGGGCCGGCTCAAAAGCCCCAGACACAACCACTTGATCTAGATCAGTGGTTGTGTTGGGTTTGTGTTTGTTAAAAATAAATAACCTATTTCAGTTACATGTTCTTCCCCAATTCAATCGTGTTCGAGCCCTAGATTCGCAATTGTTTGATTCACACAACAATAACCCAATTAATCAGAGGGTTATTGTTGTGTGAATGCCTATGAACAAAACCCACAAGAAAAACATAACTTACAATTACAAATTCGCGTTTGAATGTTCGGTCAACTAAGAAGTCAAACACGAATCCAATTGCTTCGCAATATGATTTAGAAACAGAAATTGAGGATTGAGAAAGAGATTTCGGCACTTTTAGCTTGCCAAAGAGGATTCAATTTATACTAAAGCGAGGGGATTGTACGTATGGTAAGTTTGACCCGTTCATAAATTATACGCTTAATTGTGTAAGATTTGGGAGTTTATAATGGTAACTACGCGTATTTACTCCGTCAATTACCTAATCACGAAGCAATTAATCAGTTGATTCCAAGTATGTGCTCAATCTAAGGTCAAACAAGGGAAAAAGGAGGGAATTTCGCGTCTGTTCACAGCAGCGCGTAATAACAGAACGTAATAAGCCCTTTTATACAAATTGATTTGGGATTAAATCATGAAATGAGCTCTGGCTCAGTTGGTTTGGTGTAAGTGTGTTAGTTACCTGGACCGGTTTGGGCGCGGGTTCGAGTCCCGGCCCAAACGAATATTTTTTTTTTAAACAAAAAGGAAGGGGAGAGGGGGTAGTGGGCTCAGTTCCTTGGGCTGGGTCAGTGTTGGGCCTGCTGAAATCATGGGCTATCTGAAGTGGGCTTGGGAATGGTCCGATGGGTTCAGGTAGGGGGGGTTGGGTTGTTTTTGTTTGTAGATTTGGTTTAGTTCTACCATTATATTAGTTATTATTATTATTATTATTATTATTATTATTATTATTATTATTATTATAAACCTTTATATAAATATATATATATATATATAAGTTGTGTGGTAGTAAAATAAAGACTTAGGCACATTATGAATGATAAAAATATAAAGTACGTATTAGAATTTGGGGAAACATTTTGCGATGTTACAGTCTCCCCTACTTTTAGAAACTTCGTCCCGAAGTTTATTAAAAACACAGGGTTGAAAATAAAAATAGTTGTGATTTGGGTTATAGCATGACATGAACAGAATAAACTGTCTCGTGTTTTGTGTGGGTTGATGAACTACCAGACAACTAGAGTTTATAACCTTGATAGAATTTCACACTACCTTAATGTACCTGTAAATTGATGATTACGTTCCGGACCGCAATCACCAATTTACCTTACATTAAAGATTTGCGTCCTTCTATGACTCCACCGATTGTTGAGCAGGTTCGATCGCCTCCACCAGTCGTGGAGTAGGTTGTAGGGCCTCTCCCGACTGTTGAAAAGGCATAATGACCTCTACCAATCGTTGAGTAGGTTCGATAGCCTCCACCAGTCGTGGAGCAGGTTGTAGGGCCTCTCCCGACTGTTGAAAAGGCATAATGACCTCTATTAAGCACATAGGTTGCAAATTGATAACATGTTTATGCAAGCAAGTTTGTAAGTATAACAAGCACAGTATATGAGTTGTAGTTGTATACATTTATATAATTAGTTCACATTCAAAACAATCATGCACCATGTAACAACTCTCAGACAAAAATTTCAATACTAGAATTTATTACTTGAATCAAATAGCGTCAATACATAGAATAAAAGCAACCAATAGTCAAATGGTGAGACTTGCGGTTAGGTAGTTGGAGGGTCTTGATCTCTGTTTAGTTTAGGGCATCAGTTACGGAAGTGATTTGGGTCTCCACATTCATAGCATTGACCATAGTTGTATCGATTAGGATTAGTAGCCTGAGCAGGGTTGGTGGGTTGGTTGGCATTAGGATTTGGGGTCTCACGACACGTGTTGACCAGATGGCCATACTTTCCACAATTGGTGCACAAGCGACACGCTGAAGCAGTGGGATGATGTCGGTTGCATGTGTTACACAATGGATAGTTTCCTATATAAGGTTTCTTGTTAGAAGCTTATGTAGTGAGGTTGACATCAGGATCCCTGGCCTTACGCTTCTGGTTCTCAGTAGTTACCGCGGCTACAATACTTACTTTCCCACTTTTCCGAACTAAGGTACCGTTCTTTACGTGATTATAAGTTAGGGTAGCTGCTAGACGTTTGGCCTCTTCGAGGGTTGCAGGGTTCCTCCCCCATACCGTGTCCTGAATTTGCATGGGTAAACCACCGATATACTTCTCAATGGCTACGGGTAGCGGAGTGACCTTATGTGGCAACAACAGACTGAGCTCATGGAAGCGGGTATTATAAGCAAGGTTTTCCCCACTATCCTGAGCAAGGGTGTGGAACTCGTCCTCTAATTTCTTGATCTCGTTACGTGGGCAAAATTCATCTTTCATTAACTCCTGACTTGATCCCAGGTCATAGTAAGTGCAACGTCAGCTCCTCGGGTGCGTTTTTCCTCATTCCACCAAGTGAGTGCTCGTTTGTGAAGAACACTCATAGCATAACGGACCTTAAAATTATTGGGACACTCACTGTTAATGAAGGTATTCTCAATACCCTCGAACCATTGTAAAAGACCAGTAGCTACTTCACCTCCACTGAACTTAGAAGGATTACAGGTATTAAAGTGTTTAAGGGTGCAAGCTGGGAGACCATTCCCGTTTCCGATGTGGTTTCCATTACCGTTCCCGTTTCCATGACCGTTTCCATTGCCGTTTCCGTTCATCTGGATGACTTGAGCCAGTAAGTTAGGAACCAGAGTCGCGATCTGTTGTGCCATTTGTTGAGAAATGATCGCAGCCAGTTGGGCATCAACACCATTGTTGTTGTTGTGGTTGTTGTTATGGTTGTTGTGGCTGTTATGGTTGCTATTTCCTTCCTCATGATTACCACTACTGTTATTGCGAGTGCTGCGACATGGAGGCATGATCTGTAAGAGACACAATGAAATGAATGAGGTTATATAAGGAATGTAATCATTTATTCATTAACTAAAACGAATAAACGAAAACGTTGACTTATCAAATATTCTAGGTTCTAATAACATAATGAAGACATGCTTTATCCTATAGGTGAACACTCATCCCGAGAATTCCCAGGTAGGCATCCGGGTCCCTCGTCTGATTGGGTTATATGCGCAATGCCAGCCTAGACAGAAGACTCAGAATACAGGCGTTCACCCTTCCAGATTGCACGTGTTCGTTATTAATCTAGAACTTCGATGAGATCTCAAGGTGGTTCAGGCTAAACCTGAGGATTTTGTCCTATTAGTCTAAGAGTAGATCCAATGGTGGAGAGCAACCTTCTTGTAAGGATGAAAGTAGGGATAAGAAGTAGGAGGGAGATAGAGAATAGCAAGTAAAGGAGCAAATACTGATTATATTCCTATGGTTATAGACTAGATTATTTTTCTAATAACCTAATTCCCTATAACCATGGCTCTGATACCAATCTGTAACACCCCAACCGATGGCAGAAACATCGGGATGTCACGTATTGATGATTGTTCAGTAGCTCATGGTGAATAATAAATTTCATTAATTGATTTAAATAAATTACATACAATTGTTCTACAAGAATTCGAACATCAAATTGAATAATGCTATGCACACATCTTCAAGCATTAACTCAAATCTTCAAGCAAGTAGAACCTGAAACATGTTAAGTTTGAAAATATTTTGGGTCAACAAAAGTTGGTGAGAATACATAGGTTTTTGAATATAATTGATAACCATAGTTTGTACAACATTCACAGTTGTATAATGACAGAGTATGAGTCCGACATGTAACAATGCGTCTTTGTACAATCAAACCTTGTGTCGACTGATGACTAATGTAACATCGCAAAATTTTCCCCAAAATTTTTATACATAAAAAGCCCTTATATATATATATATATATTTTATTACACCTTTATCATTAATATTATACAAATGTGCCTATGTCTTTATTTATCCTAACTCACAACTTATATACATACATAAATGTATATAAATAATAATAATAATAATAATATGATTCTAATTTTTTTTTTCACATACAAGATTTTTTTTTTTAAAATAAAGCCTTGAGTCAAATAGTCAAAGTCCTAGTCAAAGTCTTAGTCAAACAGTCAAAGTCTTAGTCAAATAGTCAATTCATCATAAAACCTTACTTTATGGTGTTGACCAATTTTAATGGCTAATTGACTCCAAAACTAGTATAAAAACCCACCTATGACCCATTTCACTTTGCACCTCTAAATCGATTGTTTCAATCCGATTAAACTTTCCCTCATACCTTTCTTCTATAGTCTATTACTTCTACAATTGAAGCTTTGATTATAAGCTCTTGTAATTGGCGAATTGGAAGCTTGATATTCTTTCTTTTTCGTTTTCTTCAATTTGGACTAGCTACGTTGTTGAGTCTTTGGGATTCGCCTCGCATACATTCACAACACATTATTCTATTTATTTCACGAGACATAACATTTTGCTAAGGTGAGTTTTACATAGCCCCTTTTCTATTTATCACCGTTTTTGGAGTGAAACATGTTACAACATTCTATATGCAATTCAATCATCAAAGTGTCTATGTGTTTTTCTATGTTGCATTATGTCTTGAACATGACTAGGGTAAGCACAATTCTAGCAAAATCATTAACATTGATCAGCCGACGGTATACATTGATAGATCTATTGGACTGACAATCCCACCCGGATACGTGCCTCCTACAAAGGTAGCGTGGGTGTTTGTTATCGCATAACATATTCGAGTGAACCATGAGCGTATGGGATGTACCACATTATAACAATCACAAGGGTTGATTATGCACTCGATTTACTTCTAGTATGTTTTCACATATGGACTAGACTTGCCATGACACTTGAATTGTACAAGTTTTATTCGATTATCAAAACCTATGTAATTCTCACCAACTTTTGTTGACCCAAAATATTTTCAAACTTAACATGTTTCAGGTTATAGCTTGCTTGAAGATTAGAGTTATTGCTTGAAGATGCGTAGCTAGTATTTTTCATTTTGATGTACAAAATTCTTAGAACAATTGCATGTAATTTATTTAAATCATTTATTGAAATTTATTATTTACCATGAGCTACTGAACAATCATCAATACGTGACATCCCGATGTTTCCGCCATCGGTTGGGGTGTTACAGATTGGTATCAGAGCCATGGTTATAGGGAATTAGGTTATTAGAAAAATAATCTAGTCTATAACCATAGGATTATAACCAGTATTTGCTCCTTTTACTTGTTATTCTTTATCTCCCTTCTACTTCTTATCCCCACTTTAGTCCCTACAAGAAGATTGTTCACCATCACAAGATCTACTCTTAGACTAATAGGACAAATCCTCAGGTTTAGCCTGAACCACCTTGAGATCTCGTCGAAGTTCTAGAATTTTAATAACGAACACGTGCAATCTGGAAGGGTGAACGCCTGTATTCTGAGTCTTCTGTCTAGGCTGGCATTGCGCATATATCCCAATCAGACGAGGGACCCGGATGCCTACCTGGGAATTCTCGGGATGAGTGTTCACTTATAGGCTAAAACATGTCTTCACTATGTTATTAGAATCTAGAATCTTTGATAAGTCAACGTTTTCATTTATTCGTTTTAATTAATGAATAAATGATTACACTCACTTTCTTTAAACTAAGCTCTAAAATCTCAAAATTTTACAGCTTAAATCAATCTCATTTCATAACCATCTATGGATTTCACAATCACACTTCACCTTACCATCTTAGCCACTTTTTTAAATATTCAACACCATACCCAAATCATATTATTTCATTTCTCCACATGTTACTTATTTTTAAAAAAACTATAACCTCATACCTTAGCACAAACTAAAGATTTCTAAATCCTGTTGTATTTTCATTACCTAGTAACTTTACAAAGTACATATTTTTTTGTCAAAAGATGTCCTCGAACTTAAATTCAATTGTTTATTTATTGACGTAACAAACAATTTTCTATATAATGCTTTAAACTATTAAAAATCACTTAATAGAACCTTGATCTTCAAAACCTAATGTCATGTTTGAAATCTCCAACTAACGGGAATATTTTAATCAAAGCCCACTTAGCTTGTACTATTTAACAACTTTTGCTTTATGTATAAAACCAATTTTGAAAATAAGATTTTTTTTTATCCATAGGAATAATATCTAGTCTCTAAATTCTCCATCGACACTCACTCACTTTCAACTTGTTCAAATTTTTACAATATTTGGCATATACCACAATCATGTTTTCTTATACACTTGATTATAACCTTTGATCCAAACCCCAAAATTTACACTGCTACATAATCTCCTTACTATAAAATAAACTCTTTATCAACTATCTTCACATTCACTATCTCTCACAACCTTGATTCTGCTTCAAGATTTTTCATCATCCTCTCAAGAACTAAATTCATATCCTTCACCTTCTCACACATGAGCTAGTTACCCATGATAACCAAACTATTGAAACTTGATTGTGTGTTGCATCAAACATAATCCTTAGTTATACATAAGGATTTGACTATCTACCATATTTGAACATTTGAAACTAGAATTCATGGAATATAAACTATTTGCTATAGACACACCTAGAGTCATTAACCTTGTCTAGGGCAACTCTATTACAACTCGTATGCTATACTTGATACTTGATTGCTTACATGTACATATTATCAATTTGTAATTCATGTGTGTAATAATTGGTACACTTAATCAAACAACTGGTAGAGGATGGAGTACTTGCTCAACAGTTAGTTGAGTACCAAATAACCTACTCAACGATTGGTAGAGGTCATCATGCCTGCTCAACAGTCGGTAGAGGTCCTACAACCTGCTCAACGACTGGTAGAGGCTATCGCACCTGCTCAACAATCGGTAGAGGTTCTTACTCACTGACTGGTAGAAGTCTTTTTCCTACTCAACAGTTGGACTCATTTTTGGATACATTGTAAACGATTCAAGCACAAGGTTATTTTGCATTACTTACATGTGTGTTTAGAGTCATAGAAGGACACAAAACCCTAATGTAAGGTAAATTGGTGATTGCGGTCCGGAACGTAATCATGAATTTACAGGTACGTTAAGGTAGTGTGAAATTCTAATAAGGTTTTAGTAGTTCATTTGGTTTCATATAGCCAATCAATTCATGCATTTCTTATAAGATTCCTAAAACATAAGTTTAGTATTTTGCTAGATTCTTATGCTTCTTGTTACTTCAGACGAACCTAATCCAATCCTTAAAACTCACATCTCAAACCTCTTATCCAAATTATTCGAAACAAATTATTCTATTACCTATAAATTCATGTCATGCCTTAACTCGAAACTTCCCAAACCACCCTTGTCCTAATTTCTACCCAATCACCTTCAACCCTGTGTTTTCAATAAACTTCGGGACGAAGTTTCCAAAAGTAGGGGAGACTGTAACATCGCAAAATTTTCCCCAAAATTTTAATACATAAAAAGCCCTTATATATATATATATTATTACACCTTTATCATTAATATTATACAAATGTGCCTATGTCTTTATTTATCCTAACTCACAACTTATATACATACATAAATGTATATAAATAATAATAATAATAATATGATTCTAATTTTTTTTTTCACATACAAGATTTTTTTTTTTAAAATAAAGCCTTGAGTCAAATAGTCAAAGTCCTAGTCAAAGTCTTAGTCAAACAGTCAAAGTCTTAGTCAAATAGTCAATTCATCATAAAACCTTACTTTATGGTGTTGACCAATTTTAATGGCTAATTGACTCCAAAACTAGTATAAAAACCCACCTATGACCCATTTCACTTTGCACCTCTAAATCGATTGTTTCAATCCGATTAAACTTTCCCTCATACCTTTCTTCTATAGTCTATTACTTCTACAATTGAAGCTTTGATTATAAGCTCTTGTAATTGGCGAATTGGAAGCTTGATATTCTTTCTTTTTCGTTTTCTTCAATTTGGACTAGCTACGTTGTTGAGTCTTTGGGATTCGCCTCGCATACATTCACAACACATTATTCTATTTATTTCACGAGACATAACATTTTGCTAAGGTGAGTTTTACATAGCCCCTTTTCTATTTATCACCGTTTTTGGGGTGAAACATGTTACAACATTCTATATGCAATTCAATAATCAAAGTGTCTATGTGTTTTTCTATGTTGCATTATGTCTTGAACATGACTAGGGTAAGCACAATTCTAGCATAATCATTAACATTGATCAGCCGACGGTATACATTGATAGATCTATTGGACTGACAATCCCACCCGGATACGTGCCTCCTACAAAGGTAGCGTGGGTGTTTGTTATCGCATAACATATTCAAGTGAACCATGAGCGTATGGGATGTACCACATTATAACAGTCACAAGGGTTGATTATGCACTCGATTTACTTCTAGTATGTTTTCACATATGGACTAGACTTGCCATGACACTTGAATTGTACAAGTTTTATTCGATTATCAAAACCTATGTAATTCTCACCAACTTTTGTTGACCCAAAATATTTTCAAACTTAACATGTTTCAGGTTATAGCTTGCTTGAAGATTAGAGTTATTGCTTGAAGATGCGTAGCTAGTATTTTTCATTTTGATGTACAAAATTCTTAGAACAATTGCATGTAATTTATTTAAATCATTTATTGAAATTTATTATTTACCATGAGCTACTGAACAATCATCAATACGTGACATCCCGATGTTTCCGCCATCGGTTGGGGTGTTACAACTAACTCGCAATTTAGTTAAATGTTGTTACTGTTATCGATCATCCCTGAATTTATGCGGGGGGATGGGTTTGTCAGACCTATAGCGCTATAATCTAAACAGGCGGCTTGAGCAATGTTAATGATTGTACTGTGTCTTTTTGTTACGGTCAAATGATAGAATGAGTAAATGATAGTGTAATTGAATCACAAGTTTCAACAATGTAAGAATGAGTAAATGATAGTGTATAAAATGTTTAAACATGTTTCACCCCAAAAATATAAAATAGAAAAAGGGGCTATGTAAACTCACCTTGGCAAAATGTTAAGTCTCGTGAAAATAGAATATGTGTTTCCCAACGATGTCAAGTATTACCCTATAATTAAGGTAATAAATATGTCTAAGTCTTTCTAGTCTACAAATATATTCTAGGGTTTCGAATTGGGGATATGTGCTCGTTTGATTAATAAATAAAATGTCTAATAAATAAGAGAAATTTGACAAATAAATAAACAAAAGTCTTTTTGTAATTTTTAAATTAAAGATGGTCACAATAATAAGTTTTAAGTATGAAAATAATTTTTATAAAATTATTTTCTTAAAAACAGAATATTAAATCTATTTATTTCAAATTGTCAAAATATAACATTAATATTTAAAAATATTAAATTTACAGAATTATTAATTTAAAAATTATATTTCTGTTCCAAATAATCAGAAATAATTTATATAAAATTTTGGTGCAAAAATATTGAAAAATGAATTTATTATGATTTATTTGTGATTAAAACTAACAAAAATTGATTAAAAATATTAAATAAACGATTTTTCAGGAATAAAAATCATTTCAGAAAAGTTTAATGTTATAAAAACTCAGAATAATTTTTGTGGAAATTTATATAATTGTTTTGATATTTTTATAGAATTTTATAAATAAAATAGATTAAACTTGAATTATTTATTATATATATTAAATAAATGAATTTTGGAAAGCTAAAAATTGTATGTTAAACTTTTCTACTAGAATAACATAAAATAATTTTTGTAGAATTTATAAAGTTGTTTTAGTATTTTAAAACTAATTTTAAAATACAAGTAATTATATGTATAAAGCTTGATTTTAAAAAAAAATATATACTTTGAAGATGCTGGGAATCGAACCCGCGTGGGCCGGCTCAAAAGCCCCAGACACAACCACTTGATCTAGATCAGTGGTTGTGTTGGGTTTGTGTTTGTTAAAAATAAATAACCTATTTCAGTTACATGTTCTTCCCCAATTCAATCGTGTTCGAGCCCTAGATTCGCAATTGTTTGATTCAAAGAACAATAACCCAATTAATCAGAGGGTTATTGTTGTGTGAATGCCTATGAACAAAACCCACAAGAAAAACATAACTTACAATTACAAATTCGCGTTTGAATGTTCGGTCAACTGAGAAGTCAAACACGAATCCAATTGCTTCGCAATATGATTTAGAAATAGAAATTGAGGATTGAGAAAGAGATTTCGGCACTTTTAGCTTCCCAAAGAGGATTCAATTTATACTAAAGCGAGGGGATTGTACGTATGGTAAGTTTGACCCATTCATAAATTATACGCTTAATTGTGTAAGATTTGGGAGTTTATAATGGTAACTACGCGTATTTACTCCGTCAATTACCTAATCACGAAGCAATTAATCAGTTGATTCCAAGTATGTGCTCAATCTAAGGTCAAACAAGGGAAAAAGAAGGGAATTTCGCGTCTCGTCACAGCAGCGCGTAATAACAGAAGGTAATAAGCCCTTTTATACAAATTGATTTGGGATTAAATCATGAAATGAGCTCTGGCTCAGTTGGTTTGGTGTAAGTGTGTTAGTCACCTGGACCGGTTTGGGCGCGGGTTCGAGTCCCGGTCCAAACGAATATTTTTTTTTTAAACAAAAAGGAAGGGGAGAGGGGGTAGTGGGCTCAGTTCCTTGGGCTGGGTCAGTGTTGGGCCTGCTGAAATCATGGGCTATCTGAAGTAGGCTTGGGAATGGTCCGATGGGTTCAGGTAGGGGGGGTTGGGTTGTTTTTGTTTGTAGATTTGGTTTAGTTCTACCATTATATTAGTTATTATTATTATTATTATTATTATTATTATTATTATTATAAACCTTTATATATATATATATATATATATATATAAGTTGTGTGGTAGTAAAATAAAGACTTAGGCACATTATGAATGATAAAAATATAAAGTACGTATTAGAATTTGGGGAAAAATTTTACGATGTTACATTTCTTAGGTGAATGTGTCCCATTCTCCTATGCCACATGATTGATTCTTTTTCAGTAGCCTTGGAGAGGAAACACGTGACTTGGCCTTGTGTAGTCATAGCTTTTGACATGTCGAGAATGTACAAATTGTTCACTCTCGGTGCTTTTAGCATAACCCACTCTTTTGGTAGAACGAATCCTGGCTTGAGTGTGTAGCAAGATTTGTCATCAAAGAATACCGAAAACTGTTTATCACATATCTGACTGACACTGAGCAGATTATAATCAATTTGCTTCACATACGAAATCTTCTTCAAACTCACTATCCCATTACTTACACTACACTCCATAGTAATGTATCCTTCTTTATTCCCAGCAAACGCTACGTATCCGCCATTGATATTTCTGATGTCAAACAGTAGCGATAAATCCCCTGTCATATGACCAGAAGCTCAACTGTCAACAATCCAAAGACTGCTCACAGGGCCAGCTGAAGCTCCCTGCACATATCAAGTAAAAAGATTAGATTTTTTTAGAGACCCAAGGCTGCTTGGTCTTGGGTCTTTGAACATTGAGTTTCAAAGATTCTTTCTCACAAACAGATTGATTTGAATTGATCTTTTTCTGATCAATTAAATCTTTTTCAGTTTCAGCTTTCTCATTCACTTGTGAAGATGAAGCACCTTGAGAACCCTTTGGTGACCAATACTGTTCCGAACGTTTCAAGATACGGATTTGAGATTTTGGGGTCTCAACCGGTTTCTTTACTTCGTCTTTAAAGGAAACTTTCTTGGTTACCTTCTCTGATTTAACAGAGACAGGTCCAACTGTTGGTTTGACTACAGGTTTTGCAGGTACCTTTTGCTTGTCAATAGTTGTGTTCACCACATGTTTCTTAAGAGGTTTTTCCATGGCTATCCGGTTACGATGGTCATATGTCATCTGACGATTTTCCCTCTTTTGAAAATATCTGTTTTGATTATAAAACGGTGCTGGTTGAGGAACAAATCGTCTTTGTGGATAACAATGATTATCGACTGGACTCTGGTATTTCTGCTTCACTTCAACCTCGTGCCTTTTGTGCCTAACATACGAGCAGTGAGCAAGTAAATGCCCTCTCTCCCCGCATTTATAACACGCACGGATTCCTCAAAGTTGTTCTTGGCATTCGACTTAGCATATGTAGTGATAGGATATTGATCATCCACACACCTTCTTCTAAGACTCTCAGGAGACTGGTCCTTGGAGTAAGTCGGCTCAAGAAAACTATTAGCCTTCTCCTTTGGCTTGATAAACTCTGTGACATGAACATTTGGTTCTTTTGGAATATCCAAATAATTTTTCTTTAAAACCTCTGGAGGTAGATCATTTGTTCGCTCATGCTGTGGAAACCAAATGGTACTCTCCTGCCAAATTTTCTCCATCTTGGAATAGTTGACAAATTTGATTGGATATTCCTCGTCAGAAATTATCTTATCGGATCCTTCCATCCGATAGAAAACGTTGACGGGTTTGTCACATTGTTCATTTTTCTCAACATGCTTAACCGATTTAATCGCTCGATGAGCGTTAGCCATGGGATGCATAATCTGAGATGGTGACACTGGTTCATTTGTAATTATGTGATTTTCAGCATGAATATCACACACCTTCTCAGATTTGTCATCCTCAGAGTCGGAATCATCAGTTACAGCAATCACACCTTCATCATTAAGTCCCAAAATAGGTCTAACATCAGAATTAGGGTCTCCGACACTGGAGGTGTTAGACTCATCATCCGATGTCGAGTCAGACTTAACTGAGCTCTCCGGTGTTATTGAATGCAAAGTATGGTTTTCAAATAACACAGGAGATGGGACGGCCTTGTAGTTTGCACTACTTGACTGTGAAGGCTCCTCAATGATATGGTCAACAACATATGCAATATGTTTATAGCTTTCAAGCTTCTTGTTGACTTTCTTAGCAAAGCACTTGATGGTAGCCATTTCAAGTTTTGTATTTTCCAATTCATTGATATAATTGTTAATGGCTAATTGTTTTAATGATAAAGTCTTTTTAAGATCAGAAATGTCTTTCTTGTAACCATTAAGCACTTTATTGAATTCTCGTGCTTCTTTTTTATATGATTGACAGTTGATCTTAGCACTCTCAAGCTGGACCCTGAGTTGCTTATTATCCTCTGTCAATCTATCGCATGCACCACAATACCTATCACTATTCATATATGATTGACAGTTGATCTTAGCACGCTCAGTCATCGCCATCAGTGCAAAGTGTGCTTCCTTCCCAGCAAAGAATTTAGAATAATCGATTCTGGTAAAAGCATCGTCCACAACGCAAGATTTGCATGTCATCAGAAAGTCAGCTTCGGCAAGAAGTTGATCGATATCATCATCTAGTGAGTTAACACTAGTTTCAGAATCAGAATCGCTCTCCGTATCAGAATAAGTAAAATCACACTGTTCAGGAACCTCAGTAACAGAGTCAAGAATTAATCCAGACTTCTTCTCAACACAAACATCACTTTCTTCACTTAATTATTCAATCTTCACCTCAGACACAGACATCTTCTCAGTCATCAAATCTTCTTCAACAGACACCGGTCATCCAAATCCATTTTCTGGACAACACACGCCACATTACCAGCAGTAATCTCCTCAACACTGAGATGCATACCAGTCCAATCAAAACCCTCATCTTTCTGAATCACCAAAGCCTGGTTCTGGTTATCTGATTGGGTTTGGCTGTTTGGTGTAGAAATAGGAATGATAGTTCTGGTTGGATTGTGTGATGTTTGATTTTGGTTCTGGTTCTGTGTAGTGTTTTGTCTAACAGTATTGTTTGGTGAGTTGTTTTGGCGGTTTTGGTAATTGTTTTGTTGTTGAAAATTGGAGTTGTTTTGACTTTGGTATGATACCTGATTTTGACGGTTCTGGTAGTTGGTGTTGAAAGGATTCCTGTTTCCCTGCTGTGTTGGCTGTGTGCATTCTCTCTTGAAGTGACCTTTCCCACCACAGTTAAAACATGTCACTTTGGCTTTGTTGAAGCCATATGTGGTGTTTGGAGAAGTAGAAAGATCACTTCTGCCTGTCTTCTCAATGAACTCAGTCGCCCGCCTCATAACACTAGCTAACGCCCACTGGATGTCAATGAGCTCCATCTCTTCTTTGTCAATTTGCGCATAGTCCTCACTGGTTAGGTTGTTGTTACCAATTTGACTAGCGACTAACACGTTATAAGAAGCGACCATAGCAGAAACCAATGCTACATGTTGCTGTGCAACATCAACAGTAACATTGTTCAAGTTCGAAGTCTCCAACACAATTGGGCTTTGATTAGGTTGATTTTGGTTTATTTGGGTTTGATTCATTTGAGGAATGTAGGATTGTTGTTGAGATTGGTTTATACTTGCAGAATAACAAGCAGCTTATTGCATTGGTGAAAATGGTGGAATGTAAGTAGTAGGGTATGATGGTGGGGTATAAGATGACGTTTGAGCAAGATAGTTTATGGGGGCTTTGGGTGGTTCAACAATACTTGATACACAAGCAATGTGTGGTGCAACAGTAGTACTCGAATTTGAACTAGCTAGAGATGAAGATGTACCGCCATGGTATAATTCTGGATTCTGAGGAACTTGAGCTCTTTTCGCCTTCCTCTTTTCTTCCATCTCTTTGTTTTCAAGCTTCTGGATTCTGAGGAACTTGAGCTCTTTTCGCCTTCCTCTTTTCTTCCATCTCTTTGTTTTCAAGCTTCTGGATAAACTCATTGATGGTCTAGTATTGGTACGCATCCTTCTCCTTGAGTACCTCGATGTGTTGATTCCAGTATGGTGGCAACGCATCAGCAAACTTGTCCACCAGCTCAGTCATTGGTATATTGATCTCATAACTTGAAAGTTCAGTCAATAAATGACAGTACCTCGGAATCAATTCCTTCAGCGTCTCATTTCCCATATAGTTGAAGTTCTCAAACTCTTTTCTCAACTCCTCCATTCTAAGCTTCCTCGTCTTCTCATTCCCATCGTGACGATTCCTTAACATATCCCATAATTGTTTAGAAGTGGTACACGACCCAAACTGATGTAAGAGATCAGTGTTAATGGCTTGGGACAGGTGGGAAATGCCTTCTTTTCCACCGCAAACTTCTTCTTCTCGTCTTCAGCAAGACTCTCTAACAGAATTGGCTCACCTGTGTTCTCCAAAACCGGAGCAACATACCCCTTAGCAATCATTTTCCAAGCTTTCGTTCCTTCTAATCCCATTCCCTCTAGATGAATATTAAACTTGGTCTTCCATTGGTTGTAGTCTACCATTTCCATCAACTTTGGTGGACGGCTCCCACTACCCAAAGATAAGTAATGAATAAGTGTCGAAATTGCATTGGTAGCCTGAGAGTGTACCGCCGCTGCTACAACTCCCCAGTAATCAGCCATAGGTTGTGCTTGTGGTTGTGCAACTTGTTGGGGCATAGAACTAGTCATCCCCAAATAGTTAATCGGTTGGGATGGTTGACTAGTCTTCTGAGCAGCTACCAACCAAGGATCCATAGTTGTCTGCTGTTGTGGTGTTGTATTAGGTCGTGGTGTTGTAGGAAAGTTCCACATATCGCTCTGAAAATGATAAAACACGAAATGATTAGAAAAATTTAACAACAGTTTCTACGTTCGACCCTTTTGAAGTATTGTGTGGTCAAATGTAAAATTTAATCCACATTCGACCGTTTGACAAGCTTCGAATGTAGAAAATAACAGACTCGTTTCACTTTCGACCAATTTAACCCACGTTCGACCACCCGATTGGTCGAATGTACCACTTATGGTCGAATGAACAACAACACACTAAAACTTTCTAGGTTCGACCAAATATCACTCAACGTTCGACCAAAAAATCCACTCTCGACCAAATCTCCCTAGGTTCGACCCTTTCATTTTGAAAAAACGGTTATACTTTGAAAATCAGTTATTTTGATCCAAAATTTTCAAATGTTGATGAAATTTGATGATCTTATGTAGGTTTTTCTTCGGATTGGATTTGGAACAAGTTTAACAAAGAGAATTTTGAATTTTATCCATGAAAACAAGTTCAAATCAATCAATTATCACCAAATTCAAATGTTCAATGAAAAACAGAAAGTTTTGATCAAAATTGGGTCCAAATCAGCTGTAATATTATCAATTTGTGGTTGTTTGATCCTTATGGCTCTGATACCACTTTGTATGCGTATAGGATCGGTTATTCAACAAAGAATATGCTCAAAGAAGTTCAATTCAGGTGCGGAATCACTGAATTGGTCACAAAATGATAATAAAACTAGCAAAACATACAAATCATCATAAACACATTCATTTCATTCATAATCATAATCATTTACACTTTAAAAGCTTGTTTATAATGATATTAATCAGTTACAGACTTGACAAAAACCCTAGGGAGAAACACACTCTGAGAGGGAAACAAAATGACCAAAAGTTAAACATTAAGAAATGATTCAGCCTTATATAGTCCTGCACATTCGCCCAAATAGCTTGGTCGAATGTGCAGGTTCGACCATTCATATAGGGCGAACCTGGACATATATACATATAAATCTTCATTCGACCTCCCAGAGTCTCCTTCGACCATCCTGTTCTACCTTCGACCGTTCAATATCCACCTTCGACCAACCAATAACAACAAAACATCTTAGATTTCGCAATTCAATAGCACTAGTCGCACTTTCGTGTATCTACACTACACTTCCCAGAAAACCAATTTACTCAGATGCTCCCATGGTTAAGAGACCTCAACAGGCCTTTACACTTGACAGCTTGCTTGATACTTCTGACCTATCTGTTGCTGCCAAGAGACAGTTCAAAAGACAGAAGGAAATGTCTGAAGAAGACAAGAAGAAGTTTGCTGATACATTTGTAAAAGAGGGTATCTACAACCAAGTCCATTATATCTCTGATCCCATAACTGATGAACTCAGAAAACTCATTGGGAGACCTCCATCACCAAACTCATCTAGAATAAACTTGCATCTCAACAAATCCTCTGGTTCAAAAATTCTAAAATGGAAAGTCAACAAAGACACCCATGAATTGACTTTGCTCAGATCAGATGGAGAAGCCCAGAAGTTGAGTATGGATGATGCACATGGCCTATGTGCAGATGATCTCCAAACATTGCTAAACTTAGAGCTTGAAAGAGATGCAGAAGACCTCTTCTCATTGAACTCTGAATTACAATTCAAAGGGCAAATCAGAGAAAGTCTGATGAGGAATAAAGATCAACAATAAAGCTTAGTTTTGGAATCATCTGTTCTAGGGGGAGATTGTTGGGTCTACTGACCTGGAGAAGAACAAATGATTGGAAAGCCAAAATATACTACATATTGATCCTTAATAAAAACAGCATTTACAAGTTACTTCTCCCAAAAGACTGTTGACTCTAACATCTGTTGACCCCTAACAACTATTGGAACAACTGTTGCTTACAAAGGTCTGATAGAGAACAACTGTTAGAGAACAACTGCTGATCAAAGATCTGATGAAGAACAAATGCTTATCAAAGTACTGAAGACAAAAGGTCTGTTGGAGCCAACAACATCCTTATCTGTACCGCTATAATCAAGTTGTTCTTCCTCATCATCCTCATCTTCTTCTTCTTCCTCATCAACACTTTTCAATTGAGGTGCTTTTGCATACAGATTATCGATGATCTTCCTTAGTTCCTTATTCTCATTCTCAACCCACATGATACGCTTTGCATTCTTTTTGCTCGACGCTTTCAAGTCAGCATTCTCGATTTGGAGGCTGGTTACCTCTTCTTCTAACTTACCATGTCTCTCTTTCGACTTGATCACAATAGGAAGCTTGCTTCTCGTTCTCTTTCATCTGTTTAATCTCGTTCTCATGTTTGTTGAAAAACTTCATCATTTTTCCAATCTGTTGATTCACCAAGTTCATCACACCATCAGATACTGTAGCTTTCGGCTGTGAACTTGATTCTTGTTGTGGTTTTGCAACAGGTGACTTGTTCAGACTAGATATAATAGACATCAACGACTTTGAAACTGAATCTAGATTCTGTTGAACTTCAGTTTCAGTAACCACTTTCTTTTTCTTTGCGGCAGGGGACTTAACTGGTCAGATGAAGCCTGGGGCACTTTCTTACCCTTCAATAATGACTCAATATCCTTTTGTCTCTTTGTCTTTGACGTTTCTTTCTTCGATATATGCTTAACTCGTCTACGTTTGTTTGAAATAGGAGCAACCGGAGAACCTGCAAGATCTGCATCTCCTACTATCAAATCCTCTCTCTCTCTTCCACATAATCTCTACTTAACCGCTCTTCAACAATCTGATCAATAGGATTAGGAATATCAGAATCACCAGCGGCCTTGGAATTCGTATCCTTTACAGTTTCATCATCAGAATCCCACACTTCCTCGATTTCTGTTTCCTCTGAGTCTTCATCAATCAGTAATGTCTTCGCCTTATCTTTCTTCTTAGCTTTAGATTCATCAACTTTCTATTTATCCTTTCCCTATGATTTCTCCCCTTTTTTAATCACTTGTCTCTTTGCTTTCTCTCCTTTGTTTACCGGGACCAACGGAGAGTCAGAATCAGAAACATTGTTTGGATTTCTGACATCGTCTTTACCAGGAGCAATATAACCTGGATTGATCAAATGACCAAACAATCTTCTGTTCGGCGGCTTCTCATTCTCTGCTTTACCCTTGTGCGTCCTCATTCTGTTCAACGTCATCACGTTCAAGTGAAGAACTTGTCAGTCTTTATTCCCTTAAAAACTTCCTTCATATGATGAAATAACATTCTCGACACATTGTAATCTTTGTTGAGTGTCAAGGCGACTGCAAGTAAACTGGGTGTATCTCTCAAAACATCAAATCCTCCTCGAACAGGACCAAAAACATGAAGAAGCACATGTAAAAGGTACTTGAACGGTGGAGATACATTCGCCTTGTTTAGCTGACACTTTGTAATCGGTTTAAAGTATTTCATCCATAGAAAACATCCTCTTTGCACAGCCCACGGCAACTTGATGGGATCCTTCTCTTTATCAGTTAATTGTAATACCCTCCTGAAATCAGCTTCTCCCACAAGTATATCCGTTTCTTGTATTTTGTTGTGAATCACTGATTTGCCTTCCCAGAACGTCAAGGCTACATTCTTCTAAAACTCCTCTTGGTGATCTTTATAAATGATATGTCGTTGGGCAATCACATAAACAATTCTGCATCTCTTCATAAATTCAACAATTCCTCTTAATTCTTCATATTTGTCATCTACATCACCAATGTATGCACAGACATTATGTTTTGGTTCAAATCTGAGCTCTTTTGGTACTTTTGGTTCTGTCATTTTATCTATTTAAACACAAATGCACAAAACACATTAGTTCGGATTGAAAAATCGTGAAAAATTAAAATTTTGTCAAAATCATCAGTTGGTTCGACCTTTCAAAGGTCCGAACCAGTTTCAAAAGGTTCGAATGAGTAAAAATCAACTCGTTCAACCCCAATGAAACTTCATTCGACCTCAAAATGAGTTTGAATGAAACCTGTTTGTAATTCAAAATTTCAATTTCTTGTTTAAGTCATTTTAACCTCTGTTTTTTATTGTTTATGTTCTAATATGATCGACTAAGCCTAATTAACTATCAATTTTAATAAACAACACTTAATCGATTGTTTTCTAATAAAAACTAGGGTTTATAACTTGAAAACATTAATTTGTAGTTGTTAATCCTAGTTTTAGCTAAATTATCCCCCTAAAACTATCGATAAGTGTTTGACAATCATCAAATCATGTTCAAACAAAGTCCACATAGTCCAATCAGTAGGCTAGGGTTTCAAATACAAAAAATCCAATTTCCCTTCGATTCCATGGATGAAAACCTATAAAATAAAGATTATGAAACCTTATATGTAACATTCGTATTTTTTCGTATTTTCCATTCTAGTCCATGTATTCTTGTATCTTGTCATTTTACACCCTTGTAATCTCGAGCTTATGATCAATGGAAAAGTATTTTATCAATTGCATTTAATCTTAATCTATAAATTCTACGCAACGCAAACTTTATGTAACGTCACGTGATTCTTAATTTTCTTGTATTATAAATGCTATATTTAACAAATTCTAAGTTCGCCGTTATTCGTTTCTTTTATGTTACTCCTACCAATTCGTGACGAGTCGCCCTATTCAATTTAAGCGTTATAGCAAAGAACTTATTTAGTTAAGATCTTCATATATACTTAATATTAATAAAACATATATATATTAGCAATACTTCTAGTTTAAAAAAAACGTAAATTAAATTCATGAATTGAATTTGTGAATTCAACAAAACAACATTTAGACCTTACAACTTTCTGTTCGTTTGTTTAAATTTTAATATTAATATTATTTTCCTTTTAAATATATAGTTACCACTTAATTCACTCCTAACCACCGTAATTAATTCATTAAATACCCAACCCCTTCACCCCAACTATAAATACACCACTCCCTACCCATTCTAACACTTGTTCAATCCTAAATTCTCTCTAAACCTCCCAATTCTTCAAGGAAATCCCAAGAGTGGAAGTCCACTTCTAAGTGAGTTTTCTCATAAACTCCAACTTTATTCTTCTTTCTTCACTTCTTTTCTTCATCTAACCCCTTGGAGAAAACTCTAGGACCTAACTCTTGTTTGCTATGGCAAATGAATACGAGTAGGGCACCAAAAAGAGGTTCCAAAGGTGGGTGTTTTCCGAATTATATACGAATATAAACATATACTTTCAAGTTTCTATCTTAGTAGCTTATTATTAATCCTTGAAAGGTTTATGGTTACACCCTACCTTACCAACTCTCTTGACCCTTCTTGTGCTATGGATTTATCCACACTAGAAAGGGGAAATCCCGTGTCCAAAACCCACGTTTATTCCATAAGCGAAGTGGTTATGACATGAACCTATCAAATGGATTCACATTCCTAACTTTATACCATCCGAATCATCTATGATGATTTTGTGCTTGGTCTAACTCATTCTCATGACCATCCGGATTGCCTTAAAGGCAATTTGTGTTTGGTTTGCCTAAAAGGCTTGCATGACTCTCGTGAATCTATAATCTAAACCTGAACCTAAGACCCTTTATTCTTTAATTCTAGATAACCAAGGCTAAAAGCTAAACCTACCAAGACTTACCTTTTTGGAACTCTATCAAAACGCACCCAAAGGTGAGTTCATACTTGTCCCCCTTTTTATTCTTTATTCTTTGGGGCTCAACATGTATCACTATCAAAACTTAAACGATTTCATACTCTTAAAAACTATTATGCTCAATCTAAATGCTATTATGCTATGCCATGCTAGAATTCAAAGTCTTACATACAAATGTATGATTAGTTAACAACCCACCTTACATGTACAGCGCTATAGGTTGACACGCCGCCCCTTTTATGGGTCATGATAAGTATAAGTCTTTTGTGTTATCGAGTGTTGTTGCCGTTTGTATGGTTCTACGTGCATATGCCTATAACATGATGATTCGAGTAGACTTTTCTATACTATGTACTTAGACTCAAACTAGTATGCTCACCAATGCTTTATGTGTTGACGGATATTTTATACATGTTGCAGGAAATGTTTGATGCAGGATATTCAAGAAATCTACTTAGGATTGGACTAGAAACACACGCTAGTTTAAATTCTATATTTTGATGTTGTACTTCCCTTTTCATGAAGCAATTTGTATTTCGTTATCTTTTAGACAATGATTATGCTATGAATGAAAGTTTACCTTTAAATATTGTCACGAATTCTAGTGTCATGAAGTCTTTGAACAATCTACCACAAGTCTCGCTCCGACGTATTCCGCCATAGGTTGGGGTGTGACAGATTGGTATCAGAGCCATGACTATAGGGATCTAGGAAAAATTTCCATGTTTGACCTAGACTATAGTTAAGAACCATTTGACCATTCCTTTTGTCATTCTTCATATACTTGTTCTCCCTATCTTGCTCCTACTTTATTCTGTTGGTCTTTAAAACTTACCTTCCTAGTTGGTGGATTATTCTACACTCGAAGACACTCGTATACCACAAACGAAAGAGAATCACCAAAATAGGCGTGAAACCCTCGCTTTGGTGATAACTTTCAATCCGCGTAAATCCTTTGTGTTTTTGAAACTACACCAAGGTAGGAGTGATATCCTCACCTTGGTGGAAATTTCACAATTCTCGTTCTTGTGGACTCTTACCAATCGAAGGTTAGAATTAATTTTCTTACCATGTTGGACAAAGTGTACAAACCACACTCAAAGAAACGACCTCGCTAAGATAGGAGTGAAATCCGCAACTTAGCGACTAGTTTCAATCCTTGATATTTTTTTTTAAATCTCGCCAAAGTCTTAAATTTACTAATGACAAGAAACATGTAGTAACTGGAAGGGTGAATACCGTTAACCGCAAGTTCGGCGAGAGTATTTCCACCTATTAGGCCAAAGCATGTTTTCAAACTCAAAGGTAAATTCGAACCACTTTGGTTAGTCTTAGTTCCGTTCCGGAACACTCCAATGGCTTGCTTAAAACAAGCCCCTCATTTTATGTTAATATTATTTTCAATGATGTTTTCATGCTATGTTTTCACTACATATATTCGATTTAATTTTTTTTACTACTCGCAAAGGCTCTCAAGACTCGCATCTCTAGCACTCTAGCAATCTCCAAACAATACTAATAATCGCAAACCAACATTAATCAAGCTCCTTTATATTGTCCAAATGCACTATACTTGCTTATACTTATGTGTTATGCTTTATACACAATGTGAAACTACATGCTACTTGAACTATTTGACACTATGTGTTTTGTATGCTTAATTCACTTCTAAAAACAAAGACAAAATGCAATCTTTATACAAATAAACCATTGATCAAAGCTCATAATCCCTTTTTGTTTATCCTTTAGATGTCTTCCATGTCAAACCGAAGAAGCTCAAAACAAAGCACCAACAAGAAAATGCTCTCTTTCATGGCCAAGCAAATGGCCAAGGTCATACCCGAAGTGGTTAGCAAAATCCAAGCATCCGCAAGCCCACACGGTTCTATTGACTCAAAAGCCGAATCCTCCAAAACTACCTCCTTCACCTTTAAGCAATTTAACCTACATCGACCCGACTCTTTCACGGGAAACGATGGTGCTACCGCTATGCTCGAATGGTTCGACCACCTTGAGCTAGTTTTCATCAATAGCGAATGCCCCGAGGAGCTCCGCACTCGTCACGCCACTAGTGTCTTCAAATCAAGGGCACTCGAGTGGTGGAAAAGCGAGAGAGCCACCCGTGGAAACGAAGCCGCTTTAGCTCTACCGTGGGAGGAACTCAAGCAACTCATGATTGAGGAGTTCTGCCCCGCGCAAGAGATTGAGCGACTCAAAGATGAGTTTTGGAAACTCAAGCAAAACAGTGGTGATAACCCAACCTATACCAATCGTTTCAAGCAACTCCTTGTCCTTGTACCTCACCAATTCAACACCACTAAGAGAATCATAGCTAAGTATCTCAAAGGCCTCCCAACGAGTGTTCGTGATATCGTTGAAGGAGCCGAACCCACCACCCTAGAAAAAGCCATTCGTTTAGCTTCCAAAATCTTCCATAACCAAGTGAAATATGGAACCATAACTATCCCATACACCACCAAAACCGTCAATCAAACCACCACCATTCCCACCGACAAACCAAAGGAAGCCAAAACCCCATCAACCCATAGCAATAACCGCAAATGCAAATCCCGAAACCAAAACTATGCCGTTACCATTCCATCCACCGAAGCGCAAGCTCCAACTCCTCTTAACCAAGTGCCTGCCAAGAAACCTTATACCGGAGTACACCCAAAATGTGCCATATGCCCTTTTCACCACCCAACTAATTCAGCTTGTCGTCTATGAACCAATTGTAACCACTATGGACACCTTGTCCAAAACTGCAAGGTTGCCCCTAGAACCCAAAACAACCAACCTCAAGTTGTCAACCAACCCCGAGTTGCTAACCAACCTCCTCTAGCCATCGGCAATGGGCGTGCATGTTTCAAGTGTGGTGATCCTAATCATTTTGCTCCTCAATGTACCCGCAACAACCAAGCTCAAGCTCTGGCTCAAAATCAACCACCAAGGGGTCGCGCTTTCAACCTCAATGCGGCCCAAGCTCAAAACGAGAATGATGTTGTGAACGGTACGTTCCTTGTTAATGGATCTTATGCTTCTATACTCTTTGATATTGGTGCAGATAAGAGCTTTGTGTCTCTAGAATTTGAACCCTTACTTGCTTGTGCACGATCTAAATTATCGGAACCATTCACCATTGAAGTCGCAAATGGTGAACCCATCTCTATTGATTTCATTATCAAAAACTGCACCTTGAATCTTAATGACCATGATTTCTCCATAGATCTAAATCCTATGCAATTGGGAAGTTTTGACATCATAGTAGGCATGGATTGGCTTGCAAAACATCGTGCCGAAGAAGCCTTTCAAACCCTCAAGGACATGCTTTGTGATGATCCTATTCTAACTCTTCCCGAGGGGAATGATGATTTCGTGGCTTATTGTGATGCATTGAATCAAGGTCTTGGTTTCGTTCTTATGCAACGAGGCAAAATCATCGCCTATGCATCAAGGTAACTCAAAATCCACGAGAAGAACTACACCACTCACGATCTCGAACTTGGTGCCATGGTTTTTGCCTTAAAAATCTGGAGACATTACCTCTATGGTACGAAATGTGTTGTTTTTACGGACCACAATAGCCTCCAACACATTTTTAATCAAAAAGATCTTAACATGCGACAACGACGATGGGTTGAATTGTTAAACGATTACGACTGTGAAATTCGCTATCATCCTGGTAAAGCGAATGTAGTAGCCGATGCTCTTAGTCGAAAAGGTCATGTAGTGCTATGCAACATCCGAGAAACCGACCGTCTTCGTAGCTCGCAATTTCAGAATGATCTCTTCAATCGTATTCGAGACGCACAGCATACATCGGTCAATGAAAATACGCTATATGAAGAGATGTCTTGTGGTGCCGAGTTACACTTGGAATCTAAGGCAGATGGGATTCTTTATTATCTTGATCGTATTTGGGTTCCCAGTCGTAATGACCTTCGTACTCTAATAATGAATGAAGCGCATAAATCCCGATACTCCATTCATCCCGGTGCGGATAAAATGTATCAAGAGCTTCGTCGCAATTATTGGTTGGCCGGTATGAAAAAGTACATTGCTCTCTTTGTGTCCAAATGTCTCACTTGCTCCAAAGTAAAAGTCGAGCACCAACGAATGTCGGGTTTGCTTGAACAGCCCGAAGTCCCCATGTGGAAATGGGAAAGTATTGTTATGGATTTTATTACCAAGCTCCCTCAAACATCATCTGGTCATGATAGCATTTGGGTAATCATTGATCGTTTAACCAAGTCAGCTCACTTCCTTCCCATTCGTGAAGATTACAAAGTTGAGAAGCTAGCCCATATCTACACCAAGGAAATCATTTGTCGTCATGGTATTCCTCTTGACATCATCTCAGACCGTGATGGTCGATTCTCCTCCCGTCTTTGGGAAACATTTCAGGCTGCCATGGGTACTCAGCTTTATCTTACTACAGCTTTTCATCCTCAATCCGATGGTCAAACTAAACGTACGATCCAGACTCTTGAGGATATGCTTCGATCTTGTGTAATCAACTTTGGTGGAAATTGGGATGCTCATCTACCATTGGTCGAATTCTCTTACAATAACAGTTACCATACCAGCATCCAAATGGCTCGATTCTAAGCTCTCTATGGCCGAAAGTGTCGTTCTCCCATATGTTGGCACGAGATTGGTGAAGCACAAATTACCGGTCCCGAAATCATCCAAGAAACAACCAACAAAATCATTCAGATTCGTGATAATCTTTTAGCTGCTCGAAGCCGTCAGAAAAGTTATGCTGACAAGCGGCGAAAACCCCTTGAATTCAATGTTGGTGATCAAGTACTCCTCAAGGTATCTCCTTGGAAAGGAGTAGTCAGATTTGGAAAGAAAGGAAAGTTAGCTCCACGGTATGTTGGACCATTCAAGATCATTGAACGAATCGGGAAAGTGGCTTATAAGCTCGAGTTACCCCAAGAACTCAATAATGTCCATCCCACCTTTCATGTTTCAAATTTGAAGAAGTGCTTAGCCGAAGGGAACATACACATTCCTCTTGATGACGTACGAATTGACGAGAATATGCATTTCGTCGAAAAACCACTGGAAATAACGGATCGTGAAGTCAAACAACTCAAACGAAAACGTATCCCACTAGTCAATGTTCGTTGGGAATCGAAGAATGGACCCGAATTCACTTGGGAACATGAAGAGCAAATGAAGAAAAAGTACCCACATCTTTTCAGTCAAGCCACTTGTATAAATTTCGAGACAAAATTTCCTAAAGTGGGGGAGACTGTAACATTCGTATTTTTTCGTATTTTCCATTCTAGTCCTTGTATTCTTGTATCTTGTCATTTTACACCCTTGTAATCCCGAGCTTATGATCAATGGAAAAGTATTTTATCAATTGCATTTATTTTTAATCTATAAATTCTACGTGACTCAAACTTTATGTAATGTCACGTGATTCTTAATTTTCTTGTATTATAAATGTTATATTTAACAAATTCTAATTTCGCCGTTATTCGTTTCTATTATGTTACTCCTACCAATTCGTGACGAGTCGTCATTATATTTTACCCTATTCAATTTAAGCGTTATAGCAAGGAACTTATTTAGTTAAGATCTTCATATATACTTATTATTAATAAAACATATATATATTAGCAATACTTCTAGTTTAAAAAAAAACATAAATTAAATTCATGAATTGAATTTGTGAATTCAACAAAACAACATTTAGACATTACAACTTACTGTTCGTTTGTTTAAATTTTAATATTAATATTATTTTCCTTTTAAATATATATTTACCACTTAATTCACTCCTAACCACCGTAATTAATTCATTAAATACCCAACCCCTTCACCCCAACTATAAATACACCACTCCCTACCCATTCTAACACTTGCTCAATCCTAAATTCTCTCTAAACCTCCCAATTCTTCAAGGAAATCCCAAGAGTGGAAGTCCACTTCTAAGTGAGTTTTCTCATAAACTCCAACTTTATTCTTCTTTCTTCACTTCTTTTCTTCTTCTAACCCCTTGGAGAAAACTCAAGGACCTAACTCTTGTTTGCTATGGCAAATGAATACGGGTAGGGCACCAAAAAGAGGTTCCAAAGGTGGTTGTTTTCGGAATTATATACTAATATAAACATATACTTTCAAGTTTCTATCTTACTAGCTTATTATTAATCCTTGAAAGGTTTATGGTTACACCCTACCTTACTAACTCTCTTGACCCTTCTTGTGCTATGGATTTATCCACACTAGAAAGGGGAAATCCTGTGTCCAAAACCCACGTTTATTCCATAAGCGAAGTGGTTATGACATGAACCTATCAAATGGATTCACATTCCTAACTTTATACCATCCGGATCATCTATGATGATTTTGTGCTTGGTCTAACTCATTCTCATGACCATCCGGATTGCCTTAAAGGCAATTTGTGTTTGGTTTGCCTAAAAGGCTTGCATGACTCTCGTGAATCTATAATCTAAACCTGAACGTAAGACCCTTTATTCTTTAATTCTAGATAACCAAGGCTAAAAGCTAAACCTACCAAGACTTACCTTTTTGGAACTCTATCAAAACGCACCCAAAGGTGAGTTCATACTTGTCCCCCTTTTTATTCTTTATTCTTTGGGGCTCAACATGTATCACTATCAAAACTTAAACGATTTCATACTCTTAAAAACTATTATGCTCAATCTAAATGCTATTATGCTATGCCATGCTAGAATTCAAAGTCTTACATACAAATGTACGATTAGTTAACAACCCACCTTACATGTACAGCGCTATAGGTTGACACGCCGCCCCTTTTATGGGTCATGATAAGTATAAGTCTTTTGTGTTATCGAGTGTTGTTGCCGTTTGTATGGTTCTACGTGCATATGCCTATAACATGATGATTCGAGTAGACTTTTCTATACTATGTACTTAGACTCAAACAAGTATGCTCACCAATGCTTTATGTGTTGACGGATATTTTATAAATGTTGCAGGAAATGTTTGATGCAGGATATTCAAGAAATCTACTTAGGATTGGACTAGAAACACACGCTAGTTTAAATTCTATATTTTGATGTTGTACTTCCCTTTTCATGAAACAATTTGTATTTCGTTATCTTTTAGACAATGATTATGCTATGAATGAAAGTTTACCTTTAAATATTGTCACGAATTCTAGTGTCATGAAGTCTTTGAACAATCTACCACAAGTCTCGCTCCGACGTATTCCGCCATAGGTTGGGGTGTGACAGATTGGTATCAGAGCCATGACTATAGGGATCTAGGAAAAATTGCCATGTTTGACCTAGACTATAGTTAAGAACCATTTGACCATTCCTTTTGTCATTCTTCATATACTTGTTCTCCCTATCTTGCTCCTACTTTATTCTGTTGGTCTTTAAAACTTACCTTCCTAGTTGGTGGATTATTCTACACTCGAAGACACTCGTATACCACAAACGAAAGAGAATCACCAAAATAGGCGTGAAACCCTCGCTTTGGTGATAACTTTCAATCCGCGTAAATCCTTTGTGTTTTTGAAACTACACCAAGGTAGGAGTGATATCCTCACCTTGGTGGAAATTTCACAATTCTCGTTCTTGTGGACTCTTACCAATCGAAGGTTAGAATTAATTTTCTTACCATGTTGGACAAAGTGTACAAACCACACTCAAAGAAACGACCTCGCTAAGATAGGAGTGAAATCCGCTACTTAGCGACTAGTTTCAATCCTTGATATTTTTTTTTAAATCTCGCCAAAGTCTCAAATTTACTAATGACAAGAAACATGTAGTAACTGGAAGGGTGAATACCGTTAACCGCAAGTTCGGCGAGAGTATTTCCACCTATTAGGCCAAAGCATGTTTTCAAACTCAAAGGTAAATTCGAACCACTTTGGTTAGTCTTAGTTCCGTTCCGGAACACTCCAATGGCTTGCTTAAAACAAGCCCCTCATTTTATGTTAATATTATTTTCAATGATGTTTTCATGCTATGTTTTCACTACATATATTCGATTTAATTTTTTTTACTACTCGCAAAGGCTCTCAAGACTCGCATCTCTAGCACTCTAGCAATCTCCAAACAATACTAATAATCGCAAACCAACATTAATCAAGCTCCTTTATATTGTCCAAATGCACTATACTTGCTTATACTTATGTGTTATGCTTTATACACAATGTGAAACTACATGCTACTTGAACTATTTGACACTATGTGTTTTGTATGCTTAATTCACTTCTAAAAACAAAGACAAAATGCAATCTTTATACAAATAAACCATTGATCAAAGCTCATAATCCCTTTTTGTTTATCCTTTAGATGTCTTCCATGTCAAACCGAAGAAGCTCAAAACAAAGCACCAACAAGAAAATGCTCTCTTTCATGGCCAAGCAAATGGCCAAGGTCATACCCGAAGTGGTTAGCAAAATCCAAGCATCCGCAAGCCCACACGGTTCTATTGACTCAAAAGCCGAGTCCTCCAAAACTACCTCCTTCACCTTTAAGCAATTTAACCTACATCGACCCGACTCTTTCACGGGAAACGATGGTGCTACCGCTATGCTCGAATGGTTCGACCACCTTGAGCTAGTTTTCATCAATAGCGAATGCCCCGAGGAGCTCCGCACTCGTCACGCCACTAGTGTCTTCAAATCAAGGGCACTCGAGTGGTGGAAAAGCGAGAGAGCCACCCGTGGAAACGAAGCCGCTTTAGCTCTACCGTGGGAGGAACTCAAGCAACTCATGATTGAGGAGTTCTGCCCCGCGCAAGAGATTGAGCGACTCAAAGATGAGTTTTGGAAACTCAAGCAAAACAGTGGTGATAACCCAACCTATACCAATCGTTTCAAGCAACTCCTTGTGCTTGTACCTCACCAATTCAACACCACTAAGAGAATCATAGCTAAGTATCTCAAAGGCCTCCCAACGAGTGTTCGTGATATCGTTGAAGGAGCCGAACCCACCACCCTAGAAAAAGCCATTCGTTTAGCTTCCAAAATCTTCGATAACCAAGTGAAATATGGAACCATAACTATCCCATACACCACCAAAACCGTCAATCAAACCACCACCATTCCCACCGACAAACCAAAGGAAGCCAAAACCCCATCAACCCATAGCAATAACCGCAAATGCAAATCCCGAAACCAAAACTATGCCGTTACCATTCCATCCACCGAAGCTCAAGCTCCAACTCCTCTTAACCAAGTGCCTGCCAAGAAACCTTATACCGGAGTACACCCAAAATGTGCCATATGCCCTTTTCACCACCCAACTAATTCAGCTTGTCGTCTATGAACCAATTGTAACCACTATGGACACCTTGTCCAAAACTGCAAGGTTGCCCCTAGAACCCAAAACAACCAACCTCAAGTTGTCAACCAACCCCGAGTTGCTAACCAACCTCCTCTAGCCATCGGCAATGGGCGTGCATGTTTCAAGTGTGGTGATCCTAATCATTTTGCTCCTCAATGTACCCGCAACAACCAAGCTCAAGCTCTGGCTCAAAATCAACCACCAAGGGGTCGCGCTTTCAACCTCAATGCGGCCCAAGCTCAAAACGAGAATGATGTTGTGAACGGTACGTTCCTTGTTAATGGATCTTATGCTTCTATACTCTTTGATACTGGTGCAGATAAGAGCTTTGTGTCTCTAGAATTTGAACCCTTACTTGCTTGTGCACGATCTAAATTATCGGAACCATTCACCATTGAAGTCGCAAATGGTGAACCCATCTCTATTGATTTCATTATCAAAAACTGCACCTTGAATCTTAATGACCATGATTTCTCCATAGATCTAAATCCTATGCAATTGGGAAGTTTTGACATCATAGTAGGCATGGATTGGCTTGCAAAACATCGTGCCGAAGTTGTTTGTTTCGAAAAATTCATCCGTATACCACTTCCTAGCTGTGACACTTTACAAATCTATGGTGAAAAAGCCCCAAAGGACTCAAGCTCATGTCTTGTACCAAAGCTCGAAAGTATCTCCGTAAGGAAGATGTTGCAATCTTGGCTCATGTGGTAACAACCAAAGACAAGGAAAAAGGCATAAAAGACATACCTTTCGTTTGTGACTTTCCCGAAGATCTACCCGGTCTTCCTCCTGCTCGTTCTGTGGAATTTCGCATTGACCTCATACCCGGTCCTACACCTGTTGCAAAAGCTCCTTATTGTCTTGCACCCTCCGAAATGCAAGAACTTGCTAGTCAACTCCAAGAATTGCTCGAAAAAGGCTTCATACGCCCGAGTACTTCTCCCTGGGGTGCTCCTGTTTTGTTTGTTAAAAAGAAAGACAGATATTTCCGTATGTGCATCGATTATCGTGAGCTTAACAAGCTTACTTTCAAAAACCGATACCCTCTCCCACGCATTGATAATCTCTTTGACCAGCTCCAAGGAGCTACTTGTTTCTCAAAAATCGATCTTCGTTCGGGAGACCATCAACTTCAAATCCACGAAGAAGATATTCCAAAAACTGCCTTTCGCACAAGATATGGCCACTACGAGTTCTTGGTGATGCCTTTCGGTTTAACCATTGCAACTGCAGTGTTCATGGATCTAATGAATCGAGTGTGTAAACCTTATTTGGATCGTTTTGTGATTGTCTTCATTGATGACATATTGATCTATTCCAAATCCGAAGACGACCATAAACGACATCTCCGTTTGATTCTAGAACTTTTACGTGCCGAACGACTTTATGCCAAGTTCTCTAAATGTGAATTTTGGTTAAAAGAAGTTCAATTCCTTGGACATATTGTGAACAATAAGGGTATTCATGTTGATCCTGTCAAAATCGAAGCTGTCAAGAATTGGATTGCACCAAAATCTCCTACCGAAGTTCGTTCTTTTCTAGGATTGGCGGGTTACTACCGTCGTTTCATCTCCAACTTTTCCAAAATTGCTACACCTCTCACCGCTTTGACTCAAAAATCCCAACCTTTCATTTGGGGTCCTAAACAAGAAGAAGCCTTTCAAACCCTCAAGGACATGCTTTGTGATGCTCCTATTCTAACTCTTCCCGAGGGGAATGATGATTTCGTGGCTTATTGTGATGCATTGAATCAAGGTCTTGGTTTCGTTCTTATGCAACGAGGCAAAGTCATCGCCTATGCATCAAGGTAACTCAAAATCCACGAGAAGAACTACACCACTCACGATCTCGAACTTGGTGCCATGGTTTTTGCCTTAAAAATCTGGAGACATTACCTCTATGGTACGAAATGTGTTGTTTTTACGGACCACAATAGCCTCCAACACATTTTTAATCAAAAAGATCTTAACATGCGACAACGACGATGGGTTGAATTGTTAAACGATTACGACTGTGAAATTCGCTATCATCCTGGTAAAGCGAATGTAGTAGCCGATGCTCTTAGTTGAAAAGGTCATGTAGTGCTATGCAACATCCGAGAAACCGACCGTCTTCGTAGCTCGCAATTTCAGAATGATCTCTTCAATCGTATTCGAGACGCACAACATACATCGGTCAATGAAAATACGCTATATGAAGAGATGTCTTGTGGTGCCGAGTTACACTTGGAATCTAAGGCAGATGGGATTCTTTATTATCTTGATCGTATTTGGGTTCCCAGTCGTAATGACCTTCGTACTCTAATAATGAATGAAGCGCATAAATCCCGATACTCCATTCATCCCGGTGCGGATAAAATGTATCAAGAGCTTCGTCGCAATTATTGGTTGGCCGGTATGAAAAAGTACATTGCTCTCTTTGTGTCCAAATGTCTCACTTGCTCCAAAGTAAAAGTCGAGCACCAACGAATGTCGGGTTTGCTTGAACAGCCCGAAGTCCCCATGTGGAAATGGGAAAGTATTGTTATGGATTTTATTACCAAGCTCCCTCAAACATCATCTGGTCATGATAGCATTTGGGTAATCATTGATCGTTTAACCAAGTCAGCTCACTTCCTTCCCATTCGTGAAGATTACAAAGTTGAGAAGCTAGCCCATATCAACACCAAGGAAATCATTTGTCGTCATGGTATTCCTCTTGACATCATCTCAGACCGTGATGGTCGATTCTCCTCCCGTCTTTGGGAAACATTTCAGGCTGCCATGGGTACTCAGCTTTATCTTACTACAGCTTTTCATCCTCAATCCGATGGTCAAACTAAACGTACGATCCAGACTCTTGAGGATATGCTTCGATCTTGTGTAATCAACTTTGGTGGAAATTGGGATGCTCATCTACCATTGGTCGAATTCTCTTACAATAACAGTTACCATACCAGCATCCAAATGGCTCGATTCTAAGCTCTCTATGGCCGAAAGTGTCGTTCTCCCATATGTTGGCACGAGATTGGTGAAGCACAAATCACCGGTCCCGAAATCATCCAAGAAACAACCAACAAAATCATTCAGATTCGTGATAATCTTTTAGCTGCTCGAAGCCGTCAGAAAAGTTATGCTGACAAGCGGCGAAAACCCCTTGAATTCAATGTTGGTGATCAAGTACTCCTCAAGGTATCTCCTTGGAAAGGAGTAGTCAGATTTGGAAAGAAAGGAAAGTTAGCTCCACGGTATGTTGGACCATTCAAGATCATTGAACGAATCGGGAAAGTGGCTTATAAGCTCGAGTTACCCCAAGAACTCAACAATGTCCATCCCACCTTTCATGTTTCAAATTTGAAGAAGTGCTTAGCCGAAGGGAACATACACATTCCTCTTGATGACGTACGAATTGACGAGACTATGCATTTTGTCGAAAAACCACTGGAAATAACGGATCGTGAAGTCAAACAACTCAAACGAAAACGTATCCCACTAGTCAATGTTCGTTGGGAATCGAAGAATGGACCCGAATTCACTTGGGAACATGAAGAGCAAATGAAGAAAAAGTACCCACATCTTTTCAGTCAAGCCACTTGTATAAATTTCGAGACAAAATTTCCTAAAGTGGGGGAGACTGTAACATTCGTATTTTTTCGTATTTTCCATTCTAGTCCTTGTATTCTTGTATCTTGTCATTTTACACCCTTGTAATCCCGAGCTTATGATCAATGGAAAAGTATTTTATCAATTGCATTTATTTTTAATCTATAAATTCTACGTGACTCAAACTTTATGTAATGTCACGTGATTCTTAATTTTCTTGTATTATAAATGTTATATTTAACAAATTCTAATTTCGCCGTTATTCGTTTCTTTTATGTTACTCCTACCAATTCGTGACGAGTCGTCATTATATTTTACCCTATTCAATTTAAGCGTTATAGCAAGGAACTTATTTAGTTAAGATCTTCATATATACTTATTATTAATAAAACATATATATATATTAGCAATACTTCTAGTTTAAAAAAAAAAACGTAAATTAAATTCATGAATTGAATTTGTGAATTCAACAAAACAACATTTAGACATTACAACTTACTGTTCGTTTGTTTAAATTTTAAAATTAATATTATTTTCCTTTTAAATATATATTTACCACTTAATTCACTCCTAACCACCGTAATTAATTCATTAAATACCCAACCCCTTCACCCCAACTATAAATACACCACTCCCTACCCATTCTAACACTTGCTCAATCCTAAATTCTCTCTAAACCTCCCAATTCTTCAAGGAAATCCCAAGAGTGGAAGTCCACTTCTAAGTGAGTTTTCTCATAAACTCCAACTTTATTCTTCTTTCTTCACTTCTTTTCTTCTTCTAACCCCTTGGAGAAAACTCTAGGACCTAACTCTTGTTTGCTATGGCAAATGAATACGGGTAGGGCACCAAAAAGAGGTTCCAAAGGTGGTTGTTTTCGGAATTATATACTAATATAAACATATACTTTCAAGTTTCTATCTTACTAGCTTATTATTAATCCTTGAAAGGTTTATGGTTACACCCTACCTTACCAACTCTCTTGACCCTTCTTGTGCTATGGATTTATCCACACTAGAAAGGGGAAATCCTGTGTCCAACACCCACGTTTATTCCATAAGCGAAGTGGTTATGACATGAACCTATCAAATGGATTCACATTCCTAACTTTATACCATCCGGATCATCTATGATGATTTTGTGCTTGGTCTAACTCATTCTCATGACCATCCGGATTGCCTTAAAGGCAATTTGTGTTTGGTTTGCCTAAAAGGCTTGCATGACTCTCGTGAATCTATAATCTAAACCTGAACGTAAGACCCTTTATTCTTTAATTCTAGATAACCAAGGCTAAAAGCTAAACCTACCAAGACTTACCTTTTTGGAACTCTATCAAAACGCACCCAAAGGTGAGTTCATACTTGTCCCCCTTTTTATTCTTTATTCTTTGGGGCTCAACATGTATCACTATCAAAACTTAAACGATTTCATACTCTTAAAAACTATTATGCTCAATCTAAATGCTATTATGCTATGCCATGCTAGAATTCAAAGTCTTACATACAAATGTACGATTAGTTAACAACCCACCTTACATGTACAGCGCTATAGGTTGACACGCCGCCCCTTTTATGGGTCATGATAAGTATAAGTCTTTTGTGTTATCGAGTGTTGTTGCCGTTTGTATGGTTCTATGTGCATATGCCTATAACATGATGATTCGAGTAGACTTTTCTATGCTATGTACTTAGACTCAAACTAGTATGCTCACCAATGCTTTATGTGTTGACGGATATTTTATACATGTTGCAGGAAATGTTTGATGCAGGATATTCAAGAAATCTACTTAGGATTGGACTAGAAAAACACGCTAGTTTAAATTCTATATTTTGATGTTGTACTTCCCTTTTCATGAAACAATTTGTATTTCGTTATCTTTTAGACAATGATTATGCTATGAATGAAAGTTTACCTTTAAATATTGTCACGAATTCTAGTGTCATGAAGTCTTTGAACAATCTACCACAAGTCTCGCTCCGACGTATTCCGCCATAGGTTGGGGTGTGACAGATTGGTATCAGAGCCATGACTATAGGGATCTAGGAAAAATTGCCATGTTTGACCTAGACTATAGTTAAGAACCATTTGACCATTCCTTTTGTCATTCTTAATATACTTGTTCTCCCTATCTTGCTCCTACTTTATTCTGTTGGTCTTTAAAACTTACCTTCCTAGTTGGTGGATTATTCTACACTCGAAGACACTCGTATACCACAAACGAAAGAGAATCACCAAAATAGGCGTGAAACCCTCGCTTTGGTGATAACTTTCAATCCGCGTAAATCCTTTGTGTTTTTGAAACTACACCAAGTTAGGAGTGATATCCTCACCTTGGTGGAAATTTCATAATTCTCGTTCTTGTGGACTCTTACCAATCGAAGGTTAGAATTAATTTTCTTACCATGTTGGACAAAGTGTACAAACCACACTCAAAGAAACGACCTCGCTAAGATAGGAGTGAAATCCGCAACTTAGCGACTAGTTTCAATCCTTGATATTTTTTTTTAAATCTCGCCAAAGTCTCAAATTTACTAATGACAAGAAACATGTAGTAACTGGAAGGGTGAATACCGTTAACCGCAAGTTCGGCGAGAGTATTTCCACCTATTAGGCCAAAGCATGTTTTCAAACTCAAAGGTAAATTCGAACCACTTTGGTTAGTCTTAGTTCCGTTCCGGAACACTCCAATGGCTTGCTTAAAACAAGCCCCTCATTTTATGTTAATATTATTTTCAATGATGTTTTCATGCTATGTTTTCACTACATATATTCGATTTAATTTTTTTTACTACTCGCAAAGGCTCTCAAGACTCGCATCTCTAGCACTCTAGCAATCTCCAAACAATACTAATAATCGCAAACCAACATTAATCAAGCTCCTTTAAATTGTCCAAATGCACTATACTTGCTTATACTTATGTGTTATGCTTTATACACAATGTGAAACGACATGCTACTTGAACTATTTGACACTATGTGTTTTGTATGCTTAATTCACTTCTAAAAACAAAGACAAAATGCAATCTTTATACAAATAAACCATTGATCAAAGCTCATAATCCCTTTTTGTTTATCCTTTAGATGTCTTCCATGTCAAACCGAAGAAGCTCAAAACAAACCACCAACAAGAAAATGTTCTCTTTCATGGCCAAGCAAATGGCCAAGGTCATACCCGAAGTGGTTAGCAAAATCCAAGCATCCGCAAGCCAACACGGTTCTATTGACTCAAAAGCCGAATCCTCCAAAACTACCTCCTTCACCTTTAAGCAATTTAACCTACATCGACTTGACTCTTTCACGGGAAACGATGGTGCTACCGCTATTCTCGAATGGTTCGACCACCTTGAGCTAGTTTTCATCAATAGCGAATGCCCCGAGGAGCTCCACACTCGTCACGCCACTAGTGTCTTCAAATCAAGGGCACTCGAGTGGTGGAAAAGCGAGAGAGCCACCCGTGGAAACGAAGCCGCTTTAGCTCTGCCGTGGGAGGAACTCAAGCAACTCATGATTGAGGAGTTCTGCCCCGCGCAAGAGATTGAGCGACTCGAAGATGAGTTTTGGAAACTCAAGCAAAACAGTGGTGATAACCCAACCTATACCAATCGTTTCAAGCAACTCCTTGTCCTTGTACCTCACCAATTCAACACCACTAAGAGAATCATAGCTAAGTATCTCAAAGGCCTCCCAACGAGTGTTCGTGATATCGTTGAAGGAGCCGAACCCACCACCCTAGAAAAAGCCATTCGTTTAGCTTCCAAAATCTCGGATAACCAAGTGAAAGATGGAACCTTAACTATCCCATACACCACCAAAACCGTCAATCAAACCACCACCATTCCCACCGACAAACCAAAGGAAGCCAAAACCCCATCAACCCATAGTAATAACCGCAAATGCAAATCCCGAAACCAAAACTATGCCGTTACCATTCCATCCACCGAAGCTCAAGCTCCAACTCCTCTTAACCAAGTTCTTGCCAAGAAACCTTATACCGGAGTACACCCAAAATGTGCCATATGCGCTTTTCACCACCCAACTAATTCAGCTTGTCGTCTATGCACCAATTGTAACCACTATGGACACCTTGTCCAAAACTGCAAGGTTGCCCCTAGAACCCAAAACAACCAACCTCAAGTTGTCAACCAACCCCGAGTTGCTAACCAACCTCCTCTAGCCATCGGCAATGGGCGTGCATGTTTCAAGTGTGGTGATCCTAATCATTTTGTTCCTCAATGTACCCGCAACAACCAAGCTCAAGCTCTGGCTCAAAATCAACCTCCAAGGGGTCGCGCTTTCAACCTCAATGCGGCCCAAGGAGCTACTTGTTTCTCAAAAATCGATCTTCGTTCGGGAGACCATCAACTTCAAATCCACGAAGAAGATATTCCAAAAACTGCCTTTCGCACAAGATATGGCCACTACGAGTTCTTGGTGATGCCTTTCGGTTTAACCAATGCAACTGCAGTGTTCATGGATCTAATGAATCGAGTGTGTAAACCTTATTTGGATCGTTTTGTGATTGTCTTCATTGATGACATATTGATCTATTCCAAATCCGAAGACGACCATAAACGACATCTCCGTTTGATTCTAGAAATTTTACGTGCCGAACGACTTTATGCCAAGTTCTCTAAATGTGAATTTTGGTTAAAAGAAGTTCAATTCCTTGGACATATTGTGAACGATAAGGGTATTCATGTTGATCCTGTCAAAATCGAAGCTGTCAAGAATTGGATTGCACCAAAATCTCCTACCGAAGTTCGTTCTTTTCTAGGATTGGCGGGTTACTACCGTCGTTTCATCTCCAACTTTTCCAAAATTGCTACACCTCTCACCGCTTTGACTCAAAAATCCCAACCTTTCATTTGGGGTCCTAAACAAGAAGAAGCCTTTCAAACCCTCAAGGACATGCTTTGTGATGCTCCTATTCTAACTCTTCCCGAGGGGAATGATGATTTCGTGGCTTATTGTGATGCATTGAATCAAGGTCTTGGTTTCGTTCTTATGCAACGAGGCAAAGTCATCGCCTATGCATCAAGGTAACTCAAAATCCACGAGAAGAACTACACCACTCACGATCTCGAACTTGGTGCCATGGTTTTTGCCTTAAAAATCTGGAGACATTACCTCTATGGTACGAAATGTGTTGTTTTTACGGACCACAATAGCCTCCAACACATTTTTAATCAAAAAGATCTTAACATGCGACAACGACGATGGGTTGAATTGTTAAACGATTACGACTGTGAAATTCGCTATCATCCTGGTAAAGCGAATGTAGTAGCCGATGCTCTTAGTCGAAAAGGTCATGTAGTGCTATGCAACATCCGAGAAACCGACCGTCTTCGTAGCTCGCAATTTCAGAATGATCTCTTCAATCGTATTCGAGACGCACAGCATACATCAGTCAATGAAAATACGCTATATGAAGAGATGTCTTGTGGTGCCGAGTTACACTTGGAATCTAAGGCAGATGGGATTCTTTATTATCTTGATCGTATTTGGGTTCCCAGTCGTAATGACCTTCGTACTCTTATAATGAATGAAGCGCATAAATCCCGATACTCCATTCATCCCAGTGCGGATAAAATGTATCAAGAGCTTCGTCGCAATTATTGGTTGGCCGGTATGAAAAAGTACATTGCTCTCTTTGTGTCCAAATGTCTCACTTGCTCCAAAGTAAAAGTCGAGCACCAACGAATGTCGGGTCTGCTTGAACAGCCCGAAGTCCCCATGTGGAAATGGGAAAGTATTGTTATGGATTTTATTACCAAGCTCCCTCGAACATCATCTGGTCATGATAGCATTTGGGTAATCATTGATCGTTTAACCAAGTCAGCTCACTTCCTTCCCATTCGTGAAGATTACAAAGTTGAGAAGCTAGCCCATATCTACACCAAGGAAATCATTTGTCGTCATGGTATTCCTCTTGACATCATCTCAGACCGTGATGGTCGATTCTCCTCCCGTCTTTGGGAAACATTTCAGGCTGCCATGGGTACTCAGCTTTATCTTACTACAGCTTTTCATCCTCAATCTGATGGTCAAACTAAACGTACGATCCAGACTCTTGAGGATATGCTTCGATCTTGTGTAATCAACTTTGGTGGAAATTGGGATGCTCATCTACCATTGGTCGAATTCTCTTACAATAACAGTTACCATACCAGCATCCAAATGGCTCCATTCGAAGCTCTCTATGGCCGAAAGTGTCGTTCTCCCATATGTTGGCACGAGATTGGTGAAGCACAAATCACCGGTCCCGAAATCATCCAAGAAACAACCAACAAAATCATTCAGATTCGTGATAATCTTTTAGCTGCTCGAAGCCGTCAGAAAAGTTATGCTGACAAGCGGCAAAAACCCCTTGAATTCAATGTTGGTGATCAAGTACTCCTCAAGGTATCTCCTTGGAAAGGAGTAGTCAGATTTGGAAAGAAAGGAAAGTTAGATCCACGGTATGTTGGACCATTCAAGATCATTGAACGAATCGGGAAAGTGGCTTATAAGCTCGAGTTACCCCAAGAACTCAACAATGTCCATCCCACCTTTCATGTTTCAAATTTGAAGAAGTGCTTAGCCGAAGGGAACATACACATTCCTCTTGATGACGTACGAATTGACGAGACTATGCATTTCGTCGAAGAACCACTGGAAATAACGGATCGTGAAGTCAAACAACTCAAACGAAAACGTATCCCACTAGTCAAAGTTCGTTGGGAATCGAAGAATGGACCCGAATTCACTTGGGAACATGAAGAGCAAATGAAGAAAAAGTACCCACATCTTTTCAGTCAAGCCACTTGAATAAATTTCGAGACAAAATTTCCTAAAGTAGGGGAGACTGTAACATTCGTATTTTTTCGTATTTTCCATTCTAGTCCTTGTATTCTTGTATCTTGTCATTTTACAGCCTTGTAATCCCGAGCTTATGATCAATGGAAAAGTATTTTATCAATTGCATTTAATCTTAATCTATAAATTCTACGTGACGCAAACTTTATGTAATGTCACGTGATTCTTAATTTTCTTGTATTATAAATGTTATATTTAACAAATTCTAAGTTCGCAGTTATTCGTTTCTTTTATGTTACTCCTACCAATTCGTGACGAGTCGTCATTATATTTTACCCTATTCAATTTAAGCGTTATAACAAGGAACTTATTTAGTTAAGATCTTCAAATATACTTATTATTAATAAAACATATATATATTAGCAATACTTCTAGTTTTAAAAAAAAACGTAAATTAAATTCATGAATTGAATTTGTGAATTCAACAAAACAACATTTAGACATTACAACTTTCTGTTCGTTTGTTTAAATTTTGATATTAATATTATTTTCCTTTTAAATATATATTTACCACTTAATTCACTCCTAACCACCGTAATTAATTCATTAAATACCCAACCCCTTCACCCCAACTATAAATGCACCACTCCCTACCCATTCTAACACTTGCTCAATCCTAAATTCTCTCTAAACCTCCCAATTCTTCAAGGAAATCCCAAGAGTGGAAGTCCACTTCTAAGTGAGTTTTCTCATAAACTCCAACTTTATTCTTCTTTCTTCACTTCTTTTCTTCTTCTAACCCCTTGGAGAAAACTCTAGGACCTAACTCTTGTATGCTCTGGCAAATGAATACCAGTAGGGCACCAAAAAGAGGTTCCAAAGGTGGTTTTTTTCGGAATTATATACTAATATAAACATATACTTTCAAGTTTCTATCTTACTAGCTTATTATTAATCCTTGGAAGGTTTGTGGTTACACCCTACCTTACCAACTCTCTTGACCCTTCTTGTGCTATGGATTTATCCACACTAGAAAGGGGAAATCCCGTGTCCAAAACCCACGTTTATTCCATAAGCGAAGTGGTTATGAAATGAACCTATCAAATGGATTCACATTCCTAACTTTATAACATCCGAATCATCTATGATGATTTTGTGCTTGGTCTAACTCATTCTCATGACCATCCGGATTGCCTTAAAGGCGATTTGTGTTTGGTTTGCCTAAAAGGCTTGCATGACTCTCGTGAATCTATAATCTAAACCCGAACCTAAGACCCTTTATTCTTTAATTCTAGATAACCAAGGCTAAAAGCTAAACCTACCAACACTTACCTTTTTGGAACTCTATCAAAACGCACCCAAAGGTGAGTTCATACTTGTCCCCCTTTTTATTCTTTATTCTTTGGGGCTCAACATGTATCACTATCAAAACATAAACGATTTCATACTCTTAAAAACTATTATGCTCAATCTAAATGTTATTATGCTATGCCATGCTAGAATTCAAAGTCTTACATACATATGTACGATTAGTTAACAACCCACCTTACATGTATAGCGCTTTAGGTTGACACGCCGCCCCCTTTATGGGTCACGATAAGTATAAGTCTTTTGTGTTATCGAGTGTTGTTGCCGTTTGTATGGTTCTACGTGCATATGCCTATAACATGATGATTCGAGTAGACTTTTCTATACTATGTACTTAGACTCAAACTAGTATGCTCACCAATGCTTTATGTGTTGACGGATATTTTATACATGTTGCAGGAAATGTTTGATGCAGGATATTCAAGAAATCTACTTAGGATTGCACTAGAAACACATGCTAGTTTAAATTCTATATTTTGATGTTGTACTTCCCTTTTCATGAAACAATTTGTATTTCGTTATCTTTTAGACAATGATTATGCTATGAATGAAAGTTTACCTTTAAATATTGTCACGAATTCTAGTGTCATGAAGTCTTTGAACAATCTACCACAAGTCTCGCCCCGACGTATTCCGCCATAGGTTGGGGTGTGACATTATAGACACAGGAACAAGATGATAATGTGTAAAATGATCAGGATAACTCAGGTTAGAGAGAATCAAAGGTTTAGTAACAGTGTTCTTGAATGAAATGGTTGTTCGAATGAAGCATATGAATATATATATAATAAGTTTGGTTCGACCTCTTGTTGGTTCGAATGAGAGTAAAAGTTTTTGGTTTGGGTCTAGTGAAAGGCCGAATCAAAAACCCTAGGTTCGAATGAAAAATTTTTATCAAGCTAAAACCCATTCAATCCTATTACAAGGCACAAATCAACTCACAAAAATCTCATTTGACCTACCGAAAGGCCGAATGGAAATTTTGTATAATGGATTTTCACCAAAATGTCCAATTCGATCCACGTCTTGACAATTTCAAACCTTTTAAACTTTCAATCTTTCAAAAATCTGATTTTAATGATACAAAACTCAGATTGGGTCTTCAAACTTCAGAAAATGATTGTCTTCCAACATCGGTTATCGAAAATAACGCAGAAATGTAAAATCTTTTGGATTTCTGAAATTTATGTTAAAACACACCAAAAATCTTTTTGAGTTTTTCATATATGAAGAAAATCAAACAGAAAGCAATAAACCTTTTGTGAATTTTTGGTAAGAGGATCATATCAGTTTATGAGAAATCGAATCACACCGTTGTTATATTACATTTTATCTTTACTGACTGTGTGACTCGGCAATTACTGATATTGTTGTTCACATAAGCTCACATGCCGACTGTTATGCAGTGCTTTAAAATGATATGCTTAAGGTATATTAATAACTGACTTACCTGTGGTTCCCACACACATGACATACTCCCGTATCAAGAAATTTGCACAAAGATTCATTGTAACGCGTGATCATGCTGTTGTTATCTGTATATTACAAGGTATGAGGCATAGAGGTGTACAGGTCAGCAAATCAATGCTACAAAGTAACATGGGCACTCTACTAGGGTGAGGCTAATATCAATCATGATTTGCATCATAGATATGATACGATGCATTAAATAATCTTTGATTATCGTCATACATTTTAGGTTCCTCATTTGGTAACTTTGGGTTGTGGCAATTAAAGCTTTTTTAATAAGATACGCTGACTGAATCTAGGTTCGTAAATCAATACTACGGAAGATCAGTCAGGCCATCCCCAGATAACAATCAACATAACGACCCGAAACCTCCGATTTTGGGCAAACCCTATCAAATGAAATTACAGTACTAAGACCATATGCCCATGAGGTGTTCAGTCACATAGCAAGCAGATCGTTATTTTTGTATCACTAAGGCACACTTTAATAAATCTACGAAGCCTACCAAAAAATCACACAAAGTCATCACATGTCAAGTATTTAACTTTACAAATCTTTAACATATGAAAGATCCTCACTGATGTACTATCATTTCCTCTTTTTCTCCAGGAAAAATCATTCTTGAGTTTTCTGATTTTTATGGCTTTTTCAAATTTTTCGATGTTTTTGGTTTTTCTGAAAGAAAAGCTCCCCCTAAAATTAAAAACATAATTTGGATTTTTAATTTTTGAAAACATAAAAACAAAAGAAAATTTTAGCTTTTAATAAAAATTGAAATCATGATTTGTCAAAAGCTTTGGTAAAAAGATCGGCTCTTTGATAGTCATTGTGGATTTTAACCATATCAATAAAAACTTGAGCATAGAAATCACGAATAAAGTGATACTGTATTCGGGTATGCTTAGCCTTAGAATGATGAACGGTGTCTTTTGTGAGTGCAATGGCTGCTTCATTATCACAATGAATGGGGGTTTTAAGAAATTGCAAATCGTAGTCGCGCATTTGTTGTTGAATCCAAAGCACTTGCGCCACATATTCAGATTCACGTGTTGATAATGCAACTACATCACTAAAAGCATTGCCATCTGATTAGCCTGCTCCCCAGAAATTGACTTCCAGCCGTTATGGATTTTGCGTCAATATCACAGCCTCCGAAACCTACATCACTAAAAGCAATGAGGTCAAAGTTATCATCATTAGGATACCATAACCCGCGTGATGGACAAATCTTCAGATAACATAGGATTCGTTTGACTGCAGTGAGGTGACTCTGTTTCAGCTTCGATTGGAATCGAGCATAAAGACACGTTGTGAATATTATATCTGGTCGGGAAGTGGTCAGATACATCAAAGATCCAACGATGGCTCGATAATTGTAGGGATCTATAAGCTTCCCCTTAGCATTAACTCCAATCCTGTGATTGGGTTGTATGGGAGTGGCAATCGGTGATGAATCCTCCATCTGGAATCGGTTTAATACGTCGGAAACATACTTCGTCTGGTGGATAAAGATCCCCGACGGTAATTGATCCACTTGCAATCCATTAAAGAACTGCATTTCTCCCATAGAGCTCATCTCAAATTTCTCCTACATGACCTTTTCGAATTCCCTACACAAACTTTCGTTAGTAGAACCAAATATAACATCATCAACATATATCTGTACCAGAAGTAAATCACCATCTGTTCTTTTCGTGAACAGGGTATAGTCAACTTGTCCTCTTTTGAAACTTCTGGAAAGTAAGTATGTATCGAGCTCTTCGTACCATTGTCGAGGGGCTTGGTGAAACCATACAATGCGTTTTTTAGTTTGTAGACCTTATCTCGGTGGATAGGATCCTCAAAACCTGGTGGTTGCCCAACATATACTTCTTCCTTAACCACACCATATAGAAAAGCACTTTTAACGTCCATCGGATACACATTAAATTTCATGTAAGCATCGTACGCAAGAAACATTCGGATTGCTTCTATACGTGCGACTGGTGCATAGACATTGTTATAATCAATTCCTTTCGTTTTATGAAAACCTTGCACTACCAATCGAGCTTGGTTCCATACAATCACTCCTGTATCATCTCTCTTGCAGTTAAAAACCCAGTTGGTTCCATTCTTCTTCCTGTCTGTTGGTAAATCAGTAAATGTCCAAACTCCTAATTTCTGAAACTACTGAAGTTCCTGCTACATCACGTCCACCCATGATTCGTCGTTCAGTGCTTCCTTGTAAGTCTGTGGCTCAACCTACGATACATACAAAGCAAATGACCAATCATTTTGTTCACATGGTTTAAGAATTATAGAGTATAGGGCAAGGGCTCCAATATTCTCATTCGATGATGCTTGTCTTAACTGTCCACGTGTCATCACGCTGCTTCCAGGATCACCAATAATTTTTTCTAACAGATGAATCTTGTGAATCCGAGATTCCAGATTATCAGGAACAGGAATCACCATTTGAACATTAAAATTCTCTACCGTATCCATATAATTACCTGTATTCGATGTAGAAGGAATATCTGGATTTTGGTTCACTGGAGGTGATACTGTAGTGTTATTCAAGACTGTTTCGCTGGTAACTTCAACATCGTCTTCTGTCACACCCCGCCAAGGCGGAAACACGGGGATGCGACCATCGAAAGGTTTTCAAGCACAAGGTACAAGCAACACACATAATTTATTCAAAAGATATCACCATAGGATGATTTATTATCATAAAACTTATTAAAATTAAGTAACATTGTCTGGAAACGAGTGCATAGACTGATTAATCATAAAACACAATAACTATGGAGTAGTAATAATCCAACCCATGATGATACTACCTTGTGCCTGCTTGGACCCCTCTCTCAAATCCCCGATGGCCTCCGTTAGTTACCTAAAAACATGCATAAAAGATTTGTCAACAATAATGTTGGTGAGATCACGGGTTTGAACGTAACAAGTAAAACAAACATGTAATTCGTGTATGACCAATCATAGACTAGCTAAGCGAATGATTATTATGAGAACGATGAGTCCCGTAACCAAACCTCTTGACTGTGGTGCCTCGCGCATTGTGCACTAAAGACAATGTATGTATAGTAGAATACTAACACTCTTTTATATGTAATAGGTTAGAGCGACTAACCAAGAGTGGGAGTGTCAACCCAATAGATCTATTAAAGTGTTCCATGGCTTTTGATAGCTAATGGTTATAGTAAACATTGTACGAGGACTAATGAGCTCATGAACCAATATGTCTCATGTTCCACATGGCAGTCACGATAAAATGTACACACGCTTGTAAATGACACTAGTATTGAAGCATGTTTATCCCCCGAAATGTAAAATAGTAAAATGGGGCCGTAAAACTCACTTGATAATGTCACGTGTGGTCTACTAAAGCTGTAGCTGTCGTCCCGACACTGTTTTTCCCTATGATTTATTAGGAGCTTGGTAAAATCTCAAGTTCTCACTATTTATCATACAAGTTGCTCACCCGTCAATTGTGGACCCGGTTATTATGTATGTGGGCCATAAGTTTGTACTTGTGAGGACCCTTTATGTGCTTATAAAGTGTTTGGAAACATTGATAGTGATAAACTGGGCCCTTTTCAAGTAGTCATGGGTTCAAGTAGTTCCCAATCCATCGTGTGTGGTTGATTTGTGATAAAAATAAGTACCTTAACATATGTTTAGTCTATTATATCATTCAAGCCACTGCTAACACATGTTCTAGCTTCACTTAACATGTGTTAGTATGTTATAGCCAATCAAAGCTTACTATGTATGCCTTGAAGCCAATTGTTTAATGATCTAAACTCGATTGTTTCGAGCTTGACAAGGCCTCATAAGGTTACCATAAGATAGGCTTGTGAGTTTTGTGAGAAAAGCGAGTATGTTTACCATGTTTATTAACCTTAGCTTTGTATATAAACCAAGTGAGCTTTTGATTATGAAAACCGGTTTATACTTGATGATTTAAGCTATGTACTTATGCTAAAAACATGGCTTGATCTCTCTTAGTCATCACAAGAGCCGATTGTTGATGTGTTTGGACAATGTGATTATTAGTGAGTTAAAACAATTATAAACCAAGACCATGTGTGCAATGTGAGTAATCATGTGATTGTTTTGAACCAAGATCGAACAAGGTCGGGTGAGATGGATAAAATTAAGGTTTAGGGGCATGGGGATCTTACCAAAAGATGGTTGGTGCAAGATAGCTTCTTGATCTCCTTCTTGAGTCTTGAAGGCTTTGGCTTGGAGTCCTAGAAGGGCTGAAGGTTTTGGGGTGTGTTAGTAGAGATTGTGAGTTTGTTTAGGTGTGATATTCCCATCACAAGTGAACCTATTTATACACGATTTGGGAGGTAAGGCTAAGCTATTCCTAGTATGTTTATTCTAGTAGTATGGATCGGCCAAAGTAAGTTAGTGTCCAAATGTGTGATTAATCTTGACAACACAATAACCACTTGTCCTCATCCTTGTCTTGGTCGATTGGGATTCTTCTAAAAGGGGTAGTGATCTTTCCTTGGGATGTGGTGTTTGTATCCTTGTCTTATTTCCACTTGCATATAACATTGTGTCATGCATTCTCCTTCCTTCTTTATAGCCGATCGTGAACAATCAAACATGGAGGGTGAGGGGTTGACTAGAAAGGGTCATGTAAGGTGTTTGTCTTATTGCCATATTAGTGTAAGTTGCCAACTATCATGAGTTTCACTCATGACACACTTCGGCCGAGTATAGGACAAAAGAAGGAGACAAAGATATCAATATGATAGTGATGTGTAGGCTTTCCTCTCTTGTCCCTTTCATGGAATGTGTTGGCCGTTTATTCCCATCCAAATATGTAAGATTTTCTATGATAAGCTATAGGGTCAAGAGGTCTTATCTTATACCAATTCTAGTGTAAAGAGTGGTGTCATACATGAGGTGTTTTGCTTGTCCTTTTTGGCTGCCTATTGTGGAAGGTATCTTGGTATTTTTAGCAAGTGATCAAGGGTGAACAAGAGTTGTGATGATGATCAAGAGCTTTGTTGATATAATAGGTTTATTGTCAAGTGATGGGGACTTTTCTTGGTTTAGTAATCGGATAGGGTGCATCAAGAGACTTAGGTTCATGATCTCACATAGGGAAGTGATAGGTTTACTAGTTTGGTAAAAGTAATAGGTTGGAAGGATGGTCCTTGTGGTGTAGTGATGTAATTGGCCGATTTTGTATCAAGAAAGGGACTAGTCATGCATGTGTTTGTATATATGATCGAGTGTGTGCACATGTATAGGTAAATTTATGTGAGTGTCGAGTGTAGGTGTGTATACATATGCATTCATGTGATGGCTTAGACTTGTTTGATAATATGTGCACATGGCTGATTGTATAAACATGAGTGTGTTAGCATAGTGTTGGGTCTGCTGACCTGGAGAAGAACAGATGATTGGAAAGACAAAATATACTACATATTGATCCTTAATAAAAACAGCATTTACAAGATACTTCTCCCAAACGACTGTTGACTCTAACATCTGCTGTACCCTAACAACTACTGGAACAACTGCTGCTTACAAAGGTCTGATAGAGAACAACTGTTAGAGAACAACTGCTGATCAAAGATCTAATGAAGAACAACTGCTGATCAAAGTACTGAAGACTAAAGGTCTGTTGGAGGCAACAATACTTAGACTCCAACAGATGATTCAAGACCATCAGAGGTTACCAATTAGCTGTTTACCTATCAATGGTTTCCAATGTAATAGTATTTGTGTCATCAAATGTTTTACGTTGTTATTCTGTTAGATGTCACTGTCTTAGGTGACGTCAGCCTAGGTCATCAGTAGTTTAGATTGTCTATAAATAGAACAGTGCATGTACTGTTCTATTTATCACTCAAAACATTCTCTTAGACAAACTTACACGAGTGATCAGGCTGAGGGGGAGTAATTGTAAATCGTTTATAATCATTCAATCATATATGAAAGCTTTCGATTCTAAAACAATTATTCTCTTGTTTTGATTTATAGTTTATCATTCCGCTGCACTTTCCATTTATAGTTTACTTCTTTCATCATTCATTTACGTAAACAATCAAAACAATCAAACTCATATCCTAACAATTAGATCCTAACCAATCAATTTAATATAAACATATCAGCTCACAATTATTGATATCGTTTGTTTGTCGGATTGAAAATAGAGTAATAGTTTATTTTCGATTCAACTGTTTTATAAACAGACTTTGTTTTAAAAACAAGCAGAGAATGGCTTCAATCAATCACGATCCACATAACACTGGCATGAACAAAAAGCCACCAATGTTTGTCAGATCTGAATACAATACCTGGCAACGTCGGATGAGCCATGTTCTAGTTCAACAGAACACTGGGTGCTGGAAGTCTGTTATCTTCGGACCACATGTTCCGATGGTGCCGAGTACCGAAGATCCCTAGGTTCAAGAGCCAAAGAAACTTGAAAAGTACTCCGAGCAGGATTTTCAGAAAATTGAGTTAGATGCTAACGCCTTCAGTATTGTGGCATGGCTCTGCCCAATGATATCTATGCTAGACTGTTACACTGTAACAGTGCAAAGGAGTTGTGGGATGCTTTGAAAGAACAATTTGGTGGAACTAAAGAGGTTATTGAAAACAACCGTGAAATACTTAACCAACAATATGATACATTCAGTCATGTTAAGGGAGAGTCATTAACTCAACAATTTGAGAGGTTTAACTGTCTCATTAGTGAACTAAAACTGGTTGGTCTAACTTATACTAATTAAACTTTGAACCATAGGTTTTTGAGATCTTTACCAGACAAATGGGACACTATTGCTATAGTTATGAGAAACTCAATTGGATTTAAGGACCTATCACTGACCCAGCTTCATGGTAAGCTCTTGACCTATGAGAGAGAGCTTAACCAGAAAAAGAAGCTTCAGGACTCTGGAAAAGTGTTTGATGATTATGTTTTTGGTAATACAGCACTTTTGGGTCAGGATGAGGTGCCTGGTAGTAGTAAGGATCAGAGTTATGATCATTTCATTGACATAACTTCAAGTTTTAAATCTGGTTTTAACTCCGATTCTTATTCACCCAACTATGCTTTTGCAGCAAGTGGTGGTGATATCCAGGCATCTGATAACATATCCTTTGAGTATGATGACTTAAAGTACTTTGACCTTGATGATTTGGAAGAAATGGACATTATGCACCAATTAGCTCTGCTCAGTGTAAGAACTAACAATTTTTACAAGAAAACTGGCAGAAGATTTCCAGGGTTGACTGGCAGGTCAAAGGTGGGGTTGGATAAATCAAAGATTAAGTGTTATAAATGTCATAGACTTGGTCATTTTTCTAGGGAATGTAGGAGTCAACATGGCACACCTATGAATACCTATCCAAATCAAAGGCCACAGACCAACACTTATCAGGTTTCCCATAATACCCCTGGACTAAATGTGCAAAACACTGCTCATTTTGCACAGTCCTCTACCACTGTTCCTGTCCAGTATGTCCAAACCACTGTTCCACATATCCACTATGTTCAAACCCCTGTTGCTCAGGCACATATGCCAATGACTGCTGCTCCACCCTCTGCTTCTGCAGAGACCAGTCAACAGAGTTTCTTCACACAAGGCTTTGTTGATTGGAGCAGTCTACCAGATGAGTTAACTGATGAGAACTTTGCTCTTGTAGACAAAGCTGTAAATGAACCAGAAAACTTTTGTTTCATGGCTATGGATACAATAGTGGAAGAGGTGGATTCTGAGGATGTGGTGACTGAATCTGAAATTGTGACTAATGATATTGTTGATGCAGTTGTTTCTAAAGAAAAGTCTGAAGAAGAGGTTGTGAATCTCTCAGATCCATGGGGTGAAGATTGTGAGTGCAAGTTTGATTGTGCATTGATGGCTGCTGCTAAGGTATCTCCTCAAATCTTAAAAGATTTGTGTTCAAACAAATGTGTAATAGCATTTGCTAACATTAAAGAGGTGAATGAAAACCTTAGGAAGAAAATTTTAGATGATGAAGTTCAATTTGAAAAATATTTCAAAGGAGTTAAAATCAAAATTGACTGAAAAAGAATCTGAAATCGGCAGTTTAAAACATGAAGCAACTATAACCAAAGACCGGCTCCAAACTATGGTGTCAAAATATCATTGTTGTAAAAAAGGAGCTTGATGCCACCCAAGTTGAATGCGAAAAATGGGTGGAATCATGTAAAGGTTTTGAGATGCTCCTCAACAAACAAACCAAAAGTCATGTGAAGTTTGGTTTTGGTTTTGGAACCACTGCCCCAGCTTTTGAAAACACCGACAAAAGGGAACAAAAGTTAGTTGAGGTAGTACCAACTAATTTGGAGGGCCAAGAGATTAAAATCACTGAACCTAATGGCAAAAATCATTCTTGAAAAGCCTGAGGGTTCCTCATCATTCACTGAACTTGAAAAATATAAATTTAAACCTACTTGATCTGATGAGTGTGATACTCTTGAGAACTTCAAACCAGTTGATTTCAAAACCCCTGATGGTAAGAAAGCACCATAGGCAAAGGTCATTCCCTTGAAAGACCTTCCAGCAGATGCTGCAACATCTGTTGAAAAGAAGGTTGAAAAAGGGAAAAAGAAAGAAAAGACTGTCCACTTGTTCTGTGATTTCTGTGAAAAGAAGAATCATGTTACTAAAAACTGTTTTCTTCTAAAAGCATATGATATCAACAAAGGAACAAGTGTGTGTGATTCTAAGACCACATGCTCAATATGTGGTAAAAAGAATCACAAAACCAAACAGTGTCTGTATCTCAAAAATTTTGATGTCAAAATACAAGAGTACAAGGCTAAAACTCTTGCAAGTCAAGTGGTGAGTACTTCAAAAGAAAAGCTCAAACAGACTTATGTTCCAGCCCAAACATCTGTTACCAAAAGTCTTGAAGCATCTGTTCCCAGAGATGTCCAAGTAGCAGATGCTCCACCCACAAACAAGTACCCAAGAGGATATGGACAACCACCTTGTCATAGTCTGACACATGTTTATGAAGAACCCAAGAGGCCTTTAAAACCAAGAGTGAACAGAAACCCCTATGGTTACTATCATCTGACAGGAAATGATCAAACATCTGTTGCACCAAGTGTTGACATTCAAGCACTGACAAATGGTCAGCAACAGTTGTTGAACTTGGTCCAAAAACTAGTTCAAACCACTGATCATCTTCCTAAGCTTGAGGCTGAAAAGTCTGTGGACCCATCCAAAGCCAATTTAGCTTTGGACACTCACCAAAACTAATCCATTACTGATGTGCAGGGAGCTTCTGCTTGCTTAGATAGTCTATGGTTTGTAAATAGTGGAGGCTCCAGGCACATGATAAGATGTAGAGCCCTTCTTCTGGACTTCTTAGCTCATGGAGGGGGTGATATATCCTTTGGTAATGATTCAAAAGGTAAAGTGTTAGGTTCAAGGAATGTTCAGGCTGGAAAACTCAAGTTTGAAAATGTCAATCTTATTGATAATCTTAAATTTAATCTTCTTATGTATCACAAATGAGTGACAAATGGTATGGCTCATTCTTCACTAAGAAAACTTGTAAGATTATTGGGCCAGAAGTGGTGAAAAAGATTCACACCATCATTGCTGAGAGCAAAGCACAACTTGTTGCTCATAGGAGTGGCAATGTGTATGCAGATGATATGTTGAAGGACAATCCTATGCAAATGTCTGTCTGTTTTCTGCTGCCTTCACTAAAGAGACAGAATTGTGGCATAGGAGACTGGGTCACACCAACCTTCAAACAATCAACTCACTCTCCAAACAAAGCCTTGTAAGAGGTCTACCATCAAAAGAATTCAAGTGTGATGAGCATTGTGTTTCCTGCTTAAAAGGGAAACAACATAAAAGCTCTTACAAATCCATTGATGAGTCCAAAACAAGACAATGTCTTCAATTGTTGCACATGGACTTGTTTGGCCCAATTAAAATCATGAGTCTAAGAAGAAAAAGATTTTGTCTTGTCATAGTTGATGATTTTTCTAGGTTTACATGGACTTACTTTTTACACTCTAAGGATGAGACTGCAGGTAGCTTTGTCACCAAAGTTGAAAAACAATATGACTTGCCAGTAAAAGTCTTTAGAAGTGACAATGGAACAGAGTTTAAAAATAAGGAGTTGGATGATTTTTGTGTGTCAAAAGGAATTGTGAGGCAATACAGCATTCCAAGAACACCATAACAAAATGGGGTGGTTGAAAGGAAAAATATAACTCTCATTGAGGCTGCAAGAACCATGCTAGCAAATTCTGGTTCGCCACTGTCCTTCTGGGCAGAAGCTGTAAACACTGCTTGCTATGTTCAAAACAGAGTTTTAATCAACCCAAGACATCAAAAGACTGCTTATGAAATTCTGTTCAAAATCAAACCATTAATCTCATTTTTCAAAATCTTTGGCTACCCATGTTTCATTTTAAATCTTAAAGATTCCATTTCAAAATTTGCAGCCAAAGTAGATTGTGGGTATTTTCTGGGATATTCTTCTACTGCCAAGGTCTATAAAGTGTTTAACACAAGGACCAGGACAATAGAAGAAACTCTGAATGTAAAGTTCAATGAACTTTCATCCTTAAAAATCCCAGCAATCCTGCTGAACTGTTTGATTTAGATAAATTTAAATTTGAAGATATTACTACTAAAGCTGACAGTGCAGGTATTCCACAGTCTCCACAACAAGACTACAGAATGGATGTTGTGATCCCAAGTCACTAAAAAGTCAATTCTGTTTCATGGGAAGCAGATGTTCAAAACACCTATCAAAACTCTGCCACAGATGTGTCAACCACTGTTGGCCAGTCTTACCCTCAAACCACTGCCTCATCAACCTCATCCACTATTCAATCATCTGTTGACAAAAGTCCAACCTCTGTTGACAAAAGTCAGTCCAATTTTACACCACTTGGACCCATTCCCCCACTACCATTTCAAACATTTGTTGGTACTACAGAAGTGAAAACAGATGTTGCATCAACAGAGTCACCAAACCTCTGTCCTTCACCTCAAAATGCCATCATACCATATTAGTGAAATTTAATCTACCTAAGAGCTCATCCACCAGACCAAATCATTGGCAACATCAGAGAGGGTGTGCTCACAAGAAACCAATCCTCAAACATCTGTCTTTTTGCAGGCTTTCTATCTCTCACACAACCTGTCAAATACCAAGAGGCACTAAAAGACAACAGTTGGGTAGAAGCCATGTAGGAAGAGCTCCTTCAGTATAAAAGACAACAAGTATGGGAACTTGTACCACTGCCAAAGGATGTTTGTCCAATTGGCACAAAGTAGGTCTTCAAAAACAAAACTGATGAAAGGGGTATAGTTGTCAAGAATAAAGCCAGGCTTGTGGTTCTAGGCTTCAGACAAGAAGAGGGGATAGACTATGATGAAACCTTTGCTCCTGTAGCTAGGCTAGAAGCTATCAGACTCTTCCTAGCCTTTGTTGTGAACCACAACATCAAGGTGTATCAGATGGACATTAAATGTGGATTCCTTTATGGAAAAATTCAGGAGGAGGTCTATGTATGTCAACCACCTAGTTTTGAAGACACACTCCATCCTGATTATGTCTACAAGCTCAACAAAGCTCTGTATGGACTCAAACAAGCACCTAGGGCCTGGTATGAAACTCTTTCCACCTTTCTCTTATCCATTGGTTTCACAAGAGGTAAAACTGATAAAACTTTATTTCTAAAATGGAGAGGGAAGGATTTAATGATTGTTCAAATATATGTGGATGACATCATTTTTGGATCCACATGTAACAAAATGTGTGAAGAGTTTAGGGAACTCATGACAGCAGAGTTTGAGATGAGTTCCATGGGTGAACTTCAGTGCTTCCTTGGTCTCCAAGTGAAGCAACTGCAAAATGGCACATTCATTCATCAAAACAAGTATGTAAAAAACTTACTAACCAGGTTTGAGATGAATGATTGTAAGCCATGTAGTACACCCATGAGCACAGCCAAGCTACTCACTATTGATGACAAGGATGAACTGGTTGACCAGACACATTACAAATGCATGATTGGGTATTTATTGTACTTAATTGCATCTAGGCCAGACATTATGTTTGCCACTTGTGTTTGTGCAAGATCCCAAGCTTCACCTAGAAAGTCAAACCTTATTGCTGTGAAAAGGATATTCAGATACCTAAAAGGTGCACCCACACTTGGTATCTGATATCCTGCTAATGGAAACATTGAGCTTTCAGGTTATTTAGATAGTGATTTTGCTGGCTCCCACACCACAAGGAAGTCTACATCAGGAGGGTGCCAGTTTCTAGGGAATGCCTTAGTCTCTTGGCAAAGCAAAAAGCAAGCAGCTGTTTCAACTTCAACAGCTGAGGCTGAATACATTGCTGCTGCAAGCTGTACAGCCCAACTCATGTGGCTTCAAAATCAACTGCTGGATTTTGGTATAACTACACTAAAGACACCACTCATGCTGGACAGTCAAGCTGCTGAAAATATCATCAAAAATCCAGTCTCTCACTCAACCACAAAGCACATAGACATCAGACATCACTTTGTCAGAGATAGCTATGAAAAAGGTTTGATTTCTCTGCACCATGTTCCAACAGAGGATCAGTTGGCAGATGTGTTGACAAATGCTTTAGACACATCTACCTATGAAAAACTGATTTCTAGGATTGGTATGCTAAACATGGATTACACTACAAAAGTGTTTTAAATTAAAACATTAAAATGTTTCAGAAAATCAAAATTCATCCTTAAAAATAGCATTTTGGTTGAAAAAATCTGCTAAGGATAAAACAACCACTGTTTCATTCATTCTATCCACTGTTAGTTGAAAAATCTGTTTTCAAACGTCTGATCAGATAAAACAACTGTTTCATTCTATATATATATATATATATATATATATATATATATATATAAACAAGTGCTGTTAGCATCAGCACTTTGGTATTTCAACAGTTGTTTGCATCAGTCCTTTGGCAACAACTGTATGCCACCAGATGTTTGCCATGTCTGCTCTCAAAAGCAGAGTATTAGCCACATCATCGGTTTCACCAGAGGCTATAAAAACCCTGCTTTACCACAACAGATGTTACACTATCTCATTGTATTCAAAATACTGAAACCGCCTTCTTCAACCTCTAACCCCCATTCTAAATCCTTTCATCCTCACACTCGAAATCCATTACAATGGATCTTCAAGCTAAAGCCACCTACAATTACCTTCCTTATCTGGTTAAAACAGATGAAAACGTTCCGTTCCATACCACCATCGACATAATTCTCAAATCCAAATACCTGACAATACTAACCGCTGATGCACCCATCTACATCGATACTCTCTAAGAGTTTTGGTTAAATGTTGATGTCCTTCTACATGATAAAAAGTCTACTACCATTATCTCAAAAATTGGAGAAACAAATATCGCCATTACCCCCTAACTGATATCCACAACCTTCTCACTGAATGACTTGTCAGGTAACGACTCTTTCCCAAGGGCCAAACTTCACACTGAGTTTCAGGAAAGGGGTTATGATTCACAGATGACTGGTTCAACTCTTTTCAAAAAGTTTGTCCCACCAGTCATGAAATTTTTCTTTCATACACTCCTTCTCTGTATCTCTGCTAAATCCACTTCTTTTAATGAAATCCCATTGAAAGTTCAGTACTTGGGATATGCTATGTTGTCAGAATCTGACTACAACAGATCCCATGCCCTGTTCTTGGATTTAGTAGCAAATGTGAAGGGAATAAAGTCTGGGTCAAACAATGCTTTTCTGATTTATCCAAGACTTTTAAGTGTAATCCTACAAAAGGTTTTACCTGAAAAAGAGTTTAAAAAGGGTAAATCATTTCAAATGAAGAGTCTAACAGATGAAACTTTTACAAGAATGTTGGGTCCAAACTCCCAAGAAAAGGTGTCAAAAGTTAAAGTTTCTAAAACACAAGCAAAGAGTGTTAAGACAACAACTCTTGCCAAAACCTCTGTTGCTGAGCACACTGCTCCTGGTGATCATGGCACTACATCCAGTGCTGTGAAACCCACACCAACTACCTCCAAAAGAAAACATCCATCCACAAAAACCACCAAGAAAACCAAAAAGGGCCCTCTGGAAAATGAGATACCAGAGGTAACCCCTGTTGTAGCACAAAAGAAACAAGAAACCATTGTTGTTACTTCCTCACAACAGTTGGAGATATCTCAACCTGACCTACCTCCTCATGAATCCTCTCAAAAGGATCATGTTGTAAGCCAAGGGGAAACACATCATGAGGCATATGAGTCACTTGACCATATGCTCATAAGCCCTTCTCCCAGGGCTACTTCTCTTTTCACTCCTCAACCCTCACTATCACATGTCCTTCCAACAATGAAACCATTGTTCGAATCTATTGATAAAACTCAGGGCATTCCGAGTTCCTCTCCATCACCTATCACTGAGAGCATAATTCAACAAGTGACTGGGACTGAGAAAAATCAATTAGCTAGCCCATGAACAGAGGAGGTTACACCCCTTGAGTTCAATGAAACTCAAGGTGAGTTTTCAAGTGAAGCAGCCACTACTGATGTAGAGACCATTGTCTCACAACAGGACAGTGGTTACATAGCTAAGACTTCCTTGAAGGCAACAACAGATGAGGCCACTATAGTGACCCCAAAATCAGTTGGAAGTACCCAGAACCAAGACAAAGGGGCATCTGGTTCTCATTCTATGGACTCACCTCCTAGGACTGAACCAGTTACAACTACCACTGGTAGGAATCCAGATGATCCTATTAACTTAGGTGATGGGTTAAAATACCAAGAATTGACGGATAGAGTTCATTCCATTGAAACCTCTATTGCTGATATCAAGACAGACCTCAAGACAATCATGGTCTCCTTGGCTGCTCTAACTAAAAGTCAACCATCCAAAGAAGAAATTGCTAGTGAGCTATGGAAATCAGTTTCCCCCATCATCATAGCTCATAGAAAACTAGCAGACCAAACTCATGAAACCTACATGGCTCAGATCAGGACAATGGTAGATGTTAGGTACACAGATACCCAAGAAGATATTAAAGCCATAAAAGACCATCTGCTGAAGACCACTGGCTCTGCCCCTACCACCATTCGCAGAGATGAAGATGATGATGAGTTCACAGCTAATGATGCCAAAAAGGGGGAGAGTGGTAGAGATAGATTAAAAAAGCTAAATCCCTTGGATGTCCACCATCACAAGAAGGTCAATCACCAAAGTCTGCTGCCACAAAACCAGGGTCTACACCACTAGCACAACAACCCAATGTTCAATCCACGGCCGATACTGAAGCTATCAATGCAAGCAAAGCAAAAGAAATTGATCACTCTGCTAATGTCATTGCTGAAAAGGCTGCTGAAGAAAAGCAAAATAGGCTTAACACATTGGAAGTCAAGGGAGAGGCTCTAGTGCAAAGATAGATAGAGCAACAACAGGAAGTTGAGGATGTTGGCTCCTCAAGAAGGAAGAAAATGTCTGCAAAACACACCAGACAACCACCATCCAAAACTGCTGCTAAAACTGTTGTTGCTGCTAAAACAAATGCTACTAGAACCACTGCTGCCACCAAAACCACTGCTACCACCAAAACAACTGAACCTACAACCACCAAAACAACAACTGAACCTACCACCACAAATACCAATACACCACCTACAACCACTTCACCACCTAAATCCTAAACATCTGCTGGCCCTGCACAAGTGCCAACAGATGTTAACACAACCACTGCTGCAACACCACCATCACCACTTATCTTGTACAAAAGGAAGAGAAAATCAACCTTTGTAGTACAAGATGAGAACATACAAACCTCACCACCTTCCACTTCAACAACTAAATCTGTACCCATACCAGCTATTCCACTTACATCATTCTCACCACACACCACTCAATTCACATCTCACAAACCACCACCACCATACATCACACCATTGGCTACTGAGTATCCTCTTGAGCTTGATCTACTCAAGGGGGAAATGCAATCCTTCTATAATACTGAGGATCCATCAGAAAGAACTTTCCAATCTCGCCCAAATTTCCCTGTTCCAAGAAACATAGATCAATATCTAAAATTCAAAACTGAACAGGCAGATTTGATCATCAAGGAGAGATGTAAGGGAATGATGACAGGACTGCTCAGGGCATCCATTCAGCAGAGCTTAGCAAACTGAGAAGGATTGAAGATTTTGCTAAGCCCCTGAGCAATTCCATGTCCACCATGCCTCTCAGCAGTGATTTGGAAAGGGTGGTAAGGGAATCAATACTTGACCAGATCTTGGCAACCATGCCCTATAAAGAAAACATGGTGCAGGCTGGACCACTCATGCTCTTCAAGAAGAACTTCTAAGAATTGAAGAAATGGCCAAGAATCCTCTAGTGAAAGTCTCTGCCCCTGATTTTAGGAAAGGCAGGGATCCAGCCAGAGCTTTAAAATTCAAAAGAATGAGAGAAGAGATTGTGGCTGCTAAATATGAGGAGATGAGGTCAGTTGCAAGATGGGCTGAGCTAAGGCTGGTTGAAACATACATGAAGCTGGAAGAGAATAGAAAGACTGATCACTGCCTAGAAAACCAATTTACTCAGATGCTCCCATGGTTAAGAGACCTCAACAGGCCTTTACACTTGACAGCTTGCTTGATACTTCTGACCTATCTGTTGCTGCCAAGAGACAGTTCAAAAGACAGAAGGAAATGTCTGAAGAAGACCAGAAGAAGTTTGCTGATACATTTGTAAAAGAGGGTATCTACAACCAAGTCCATTATTTCTCTGATCCCATAACTGATGAACTCAGAAAACTCATTGGGAGACCTCCATCACCAAACTCATCTAGAACAAACTTGTAGCTCAACAAAATCCTCTGGTTCAAAAATTCTAAAATGGAAAGTCAACAAAGACACCCATGAATTGACTTTGCTCAGATCAGATGGAGAAGCCCAGAAGTTGAGTATGGATGATGCACATGGCCTATGTGCAGATGATCTCCAAACATTGCTAAACTTAGAGATTGAAAGAGATGCAGAAGACTTCTTCTCATTGAACTTTGAATTACAATTCAAAGGGCAAATCAGAGAAAGTCTGATGAGGAATAAAGGTCAACAATAAAGCTTGATTTTGGCATCATCTGTTCTAGGGGAGATTGTTGGGTCTGCTGACCTGGAGAAGAACAGATGATTGGAAAGCCAAAATATACTACATATTGATCCTTAATAAAAACAGCATTTACAAGTTACTTCTCCCAAAAGACTGTTGACTCTAACATCTGTTGTACCCTAACAACTACTGGAACAACTGCTGCTTACAAAGGTCTGATAGAGAACAACTGTTAGAGAACAACTGCTGATCAAAGATCTGATGAAGAACAACTGCTGATCAAAGTACTGAAGACTAAATGTCTGTTGGAGCCAACAACACTTAGGCTCCAACAGATGATTCATGACCATCAGAGGTTACCTATATGTTGTTTACCTATCAGTGGTTTCCAATGTAACAGCATTTGTGTCATCAGATGTTTTATGTTGTTATTCTGTTAGATGTCACTGTCTTAGGTGACGTCAGCCTAGGTCATCAGTAGTTTAGATTGTCTATAAATAGAACAGTGCATGTACTGTTCTATTTATCACTCAAAACATTCGCTTAGACAAACTTACACGAGTGATCAGGCTGAGGGGGAGAAATTGTAAATCGTTTGTAATCATTCAATCATATATGAAAGCTTTCGATTCTAAAACAATTATTCTCTTGTTTTGATTTATAGTTTATCATTCCGCTGCACTTTCCATTTATAGTTTACTTCTTTCATCATTCATTTACTTAATCAATCAAAACAATCAAACTCAGATCCTAACACATAGTGTTGTTGAAAAAGCCATTAATTTACATAGGTTCCACATCATTCATAACTTATTGTGTAGGTATGTTTTATTTGTAAATGATCGGGTATGTATGAGTTTGTATGGATACATGGCGTGTTTAAAGTCTCAATGATGATATTAACATGTATTTGTACTTATTAATTATGAACACATGTCGCTTATGTTGACAATTGATAATGTTTGGGTTTTGTGTACATGTGTTAGTGAGAAATTATCATGTGTTAGAGTGTGATAACCTCATTGCATGTTTGTTTGTTGATTGTTCGGGTATTGTATGACTAAATGAGTGTCCTTTCTTGAGTTTTCTGATTAACTCGTGCTTCACTAGACTGGGGGGTATAGTGTATGCAAAAATGTGTAAAGATGCATATAAAATGACAAAAGTAAATGAAAAGCGTACGGATATTGACCAGGATTGTTGGCTATTTTCCTACTAGTTTCAGTGGTCTTAGGAAAAAGAGTTGGGTACTTGCGTCTCATTTGGTCTTCGCGTTCCAATGTAAATTCGGGACCACACTTTGCATTCCATCTGACTTTCACAAGTTTAGTGCGGCTCCTTCTTAATTTCTGGACTTTCCAATCAGTCACCTCGATTGGCTACTCGACAAAGTGGAGCTGATCATCGATGTGAATTTCCTTGGGAGGAATGATCAAAGAATCGTCAGACAAACATTTCTTTAGATTGGATACGTGGAAAGTGTCATGAACACCACTGAGCTCTTCTGGTAACCTGAGCTTGTATGCCACGGGAACAACCCTAGAAAGTATTTCGAACGGACCTATGTATCAGGGATTATGTTTTCCACGTTTGCCAAACCGTGGTACACCCTTCCACGGCGAGACTTTCAAGAGTACCTTATCGCCAACCTGAAATTCAATTGGTTTGCGACGGCGATCAGCGTAGCTCTTTTGACGATCTCCAGCGGCTTTCAAGCGAACACGGATCTGAAAGATCTTATCAGTGGTCTCTTGAATGAGCTCAGGGCCCGTCAAATATTTGTCTCCAACTTCTGCCCAACACAAAGGAGATCTACATACGTCTATATAAGGCTTCAAATGGGGCTGCCTTGATACTAGTGTGGTAATTGTTATTGTAAAAGAACTCAACCAATGGTAAATGAGAATCCCAGTTTCCACCGAAATCGATTACACATGCCCGAAGCAAGTCTTCCAATGTTTGGATCGTATGTTTGCTCTGGCCATCGGTTTGTGGATGATAGGCTATGCTCATGTCTAAGCGAGTGCCTTGAATGAAAAAAAACTTATGTTAACCTTTTTTTATTTTTTTTATTATTATTATTTTGTTTATGTTAGATTTTTATTGGATTGGGGACATGAGGTTGATAGATCACATGTGATTGATGAATAAATTTGTAGTCTTTTTATGTTAGTATATGCTAACACATGTTAGTGATGCCCCATTATGTGTTTGAGGATCCCAAACTAACATGTGTATCTGTTCCAGTGTTGGTTTTAACGAGTAGGCTATTGGAAGAAGGCGACGTTGGTGATGTGGCTATGGTAAGTGATGTTTTTTTTATAAAGATTATAAATTTTTAATCTTTTGGTGAATAGGGTGTTTAAGTAATTTTTGTATTCTATTTAATAAATTTTTGGCAAGTGAAATTGTTATGAACTCGTATAGGGTACATGTCTATTTTTTGCGGTCCGAGTCTTGTATGCTCACACACGTTGGTGATGCTAACACATGCTAGTATATACCCAACTAACAGTTGTTAGGGTCCATATGACATACGTTATTTTCAGTAAACATATGTTTTAGAATATGCTAACACATGCTACTGATGTCTTTTATTGTATTTTATATTTCATGAATATGAGGATAATTTTTTGGTATATGGATTTGGATTAGTTATGATTTGATTTTTTTAAATTTATTATTGTTGGATTTCAAACCCTATTAATCGTATTTGAGTAGTATTAACATAGTTGTAAAATTGAGTATGATACACTTGGCACTGCAGATTTTTGGTGTTGTTTATACACATGTTAGTGATGCTAACACATGCTAGTATATGCCTAACTAACAGGTGTTAGGGTTCATATGACATATGTTAGTATATGCCCAACTAACATGTGTTAGGGTTCATATGACATACGTTATTTCAGTAAAACATATGTTTTAGAATACACTACACATGTCAGTGATGTCTCATTATGTGTTTTGGAGAGCCCAACTAGCACGTGTTATCTTTTTTGTAGGTGAAGAGATGTTTTGTGTTAAAGATGAAAATGGGTATCAAGAACGAAGCATAGCTAGATCTTTTTTATGTTGTCATGATAGTTTTTTTTGTCATTCACAAATAATTATGTTTGTGTTAAACATTTTTTAATACGTTTTTAGTGTTGATTGTATTGATCGTTTTTATCATTTCTTATATAAATATACAATTTAAGTGTACAATAAGAAAAGTGTGATCCATGGCTTGTTAAGAGTATATGCCTATTAACACATGTTAGCAATGTTTCACACGAGGTCAGAATTTTGTATCACAATACTGTTGGGTCTGCTGACCTGGAGAAGAACAGATGATTGAAAAGCCAAAATATACTAACAGTTGATCCATATTAATAAACAGCATTTACAACATACTCCTCCCAAAAGACTGTTGACCCTAACAACTGTTCTACCCAAACAACTGCTGTGACAACTGCTGCTACAAAGGACTACTGGATAACAACTGATAGAGAACAACTGCTGACTAAAGGTCTGATAGAGAACAACTGCTGATCAAGTGCTGAAGACTAAAGGTCTGTTGGAGCCAACATCACTTAGGCTCCAACAGATGATACAAGACCATCAGAGTTTTCCTCAACAGTAGTTTACCTTACAGTGTTTTGCAATGTAACAGTAGTTTGTATATAGCAGATGTTTTATGTTGTTATTCTGTTAGAGGTCACTATCTTAGGTGACGTCAGCTTAGATCATCAGTGGTTTGGATTTGTCTATAAATAGAACAGTGTTTGTACTGTTCTATTCATCACTCACAACATTCTCTCAGACAAACAATCACAGAGTGATCAGGCTGAGGGGGAGTACTTGTACAATTGACTGTAATCATTCAATATTATGAAAGCATTCGATTAGAAAACATTTACTCTCTTGTTTTGATTATAGTTTATTATTCTGCTGCACTTTCCATTTATATTCACTTCATTCTTCTTATCTTTACTTAAACAAATCAAAACAATCAAACTCAGATCCTAACAATTGGTATCAGAGCTTGGTCAATTAAATTCGATCAAACCAATCAATTTAATATAAACAGATCAGCTCACAATTATTGATATCGTTTGTTTGTCGGATTGAAAACAGAGTAATAGTTTATCTTCGATTCAACCGTTTTTAAACAGACTTTGTTTTCGAAAAAATCAGAGAATGGCTTCAATCAATCACGATCCACACAACACTAGCACGAACAACAAGCCACCGATGCTTGTTAGATCTGAATACAATATCTGGCAACGTCGGATGAGCCATGTTCTAGCTCAACAGAACACTGGGTGTTGGAAGTCGGTTATCTTCGGACCACATGTTCTGATGGTGCCGAGTACCGAAGATCCCAAGGTTCAGGAGCCTAAGAAACTTGAAAACTACTCCGACCAGGATTTTCAGAAAATTGAGTTAGATGCTAAGGCCTTTAGTATTGTGGCCATGGCTCTACCCAATGATATATATGTTGGGCTGTTACATTGTAACAGTGCAATGGAGTTGTGGGATGCACTGAATGAACAATTTGGTGGGACTGAAGAGGTTATTGAAAACAACCGTGAAATACTTAACCAGCAATATGAAACATTCAGTCACGTTAAGGGAGAGTCATTAACTCAACAATTTGAGAGGTTTAACTGTCTCATTAGTGAACTAAAACTGGTTGTTCTAACTTACCCTCATTCAACCTTGAACCATAGGTTTTTAAGATCATTACCAGATAAATGGGACACTATTGCTATAGTTATGAGAAACTCAATTGGATTCAAGGACCTATCACTGACCCAGCTTCATGGTAAGCTCTTGACCTATGAGAGAGAGCTTAACCAGAAAAAGAAGCTCCAGGACTCTGGAAAAGTGTCTGATGATTATGTATTTGGTAATACAGCACTTTTGGGTCATGATGAGGTGCCTGGAAATACTAAGGATCAGAGTTATGATCATTTCATTGACATAACTTCAGGTTTTAACTCTGATTCTTATTCACCAAACTATGCTTTTACAACAAGTGGTGGTGATATCCAGGCATCTGATAACATATCCTTTGAGTATGATGACTTAAAATACTTTGACCCTGATGATTTGGAAGAAATGGACAATATGCACCAATTGGCCCTTCTCAGTGTAAGAACTAACAATTTTTACAAGAAAACTGGGAGGAGGTTTCCAGGGTTAATTGGCAGGTCAAAGTTGGGGTTGGATAAATCAAAGATAAAGTGCTATAAATGTCATAGACTTTGTCATTTTGCTAGGGAATGTAGTAGTCAACATGGTACACCTATGATTACCTATCCAAATTAAAGGCCACAGACCAACACTTATCAAAGTTCCTATAATACCCCTGGACCAAATGTGCAAAACACTACTCATTTTGCACAGTCCTCAAACACTGTTCCTGTCCAGTTTGTCCAAACCACTGTTCCTCAGATCCACTATGTGCAAACCCCTGTTGCTCAGGCACCTGTGCCAATGACTGCTGCTCCACCCTCTGCTCCTGCAGAGACCAGTCAATAGAGTTTCTTCACACAAGGCTTTGTTGATTGGAGCAGTCTACCAGATGAGCTGTCAGATGAAAATTTTGCATTAGTTGCCAAAGCTGTAAATGAACCAGAAAATTTTTGTTTCATGGCTATGGCAGAAGAAGTTGAATCTGAGGAGGTGGTGACTAAATCTGTAGTTGTGACTGATGATGTTGTTGATGAGGTAGTTGCAGGTGAAAAATCTAAAGAAGAGGTTGTGAATCTCTCAGATCCCTGGGGTGCATCTGATGATTGTGAGTGCAAGTGTGATTGTGCATTGATGGCTGCTAAGGTATCTCCTCAAATCCTTAAAGATTTGTGTTCTGACAAATGTGTAATAGCATTTTCCAACATTAAAGAGGTAAATGAAAACCTTAGAAAGAAATTTTTAGATGATGAAGTTAAATTTGAGAAAATTCCAAAAGAATTAAAATCAAATTTGACTGAAAAAGAATCTGAAATAAGTAGCTTAAAACATGAAGCAACAATAACCAAGGCCCAGCTCCAAACTATGATAACTAAATATCATAGGTGCAAAAGTGAGCTTGAGGCCACCCAAGTTGAATGTGAAAATGGGTGGAATCATGTAAAGGTTTTGAGATGCTCCTTAACAAACAAACCAAAAGTCATGTGAAGTTTGGGTTTGGTTTTGAAACAACTGCTCCAGCTTTTGAAAACACTGACAAAAGGAATCAAAAATTAGTTGAGGTAGTACCAACTAATTAGAAGGTTAAAGAGATTAAAATCACTGAACCTAATGGCAAGAAAATTGTTCTTGAAAAACCAGAAGGTTCCTCATCATTCACTGAACTAGAAAAATATGAATTTAAACCTACTTGGTCTGATGAGTGTGATACTCTTGAGAACTTCAAACCAGTTGATTTCAAAACTCCTAATGGGAAGAGAGAACCATAGGCAAAGGTCATCCCCTTGAATAACCTTCCAGCAGATGCTCAAACATCTGTTGAGAAGAAGGTTGAAAAAGGAAAAAAGAAAGAAAAGTCTGTCCACTTGTTCTGTGATTTCTGTGAAAAGAAGAATCATGTTACTAAAAACTGTTTTCTTCTAAAAGCATATGATATCAACAAAGGAACAAGTGTGTGTGATTCCAAGGCCACATGCTCAATATGTGGAAAAAAGAATCACAAAACCAAAGAGTGTTTGTATCTCAAAAATTTTGATGTCAAAATACAAGAGTACAAGGCTAAAACTCTTGCTAGTCAAGTGGTGAGTACTTCAAAAGGAAAGCCCAAACTGACTTTTGCACCAGTCCAAACATCTGTTACCAAAAGTCTTGAAACATCTGCTCCTAGGGATGTCCAAGTAACAAATGCTCCACCCACAAGCAAGTACCCAAGAGGATATGGACAACCACCATGTCATAGTCTGTCACATGTTTATGAAGAACCAAAAAGGCCTTCTAAGCCAAGAGTGAACATAAATCCCTATGGGTATTATCATCTGTCAAGAAGTGATCAAACAACTTTTGCCCCAAGTGTTGACATTCAAGCACTGGCAAATGGTCAGCAACAGTTGTTGAACCTAATTCAAAAACTAGTTCAAACCACTGATCACCTTCCCAAGCTTGAGGCTAAAAAGTCTGTGGACCCATCCAAAGCCAACTTGGCTTTGGACATTCACCAAAACTAATTCATTACTGCTGTGCAGGGAGCTTCTACTTATTTAGATAGTCTGAGGTATGTAGATAGTGGAGGCTCCAGGTACATGACAGGATGTAAAGCCCTTCTTCTGGACTTCTTAGCTCATGGAGGGGGTGATATATCCTTTGGTAATGATTCAAAAGTTAAGGTGTTGGGTTCAGGGACTGTTCAGGCTGGGAAACTCAAGTTTGAAAATGTCAATCTTATTGATAATCTTAAATTTAATCTTCTTAGTGTTTCACAAATGAGTGACAAAGGATATGGCTCATTCTTCACTAAGAAAACTTGTAAGATTATTGGGCCAGAAGTGGTGAAAAAGATTGACACCATCATTGCTGAGAGCAAAGCACAACTTGTTGCTCATAGGAGTGGCAATGTGTATGTAGTTGATATGTTGAAGGACAATCCTACGGCAAATGTCTGTCTGTTTTTTGCTGCCTCCACAAAGGAGACAGAATTGTGGCATAGGAGACTGGGTCATACCAACCTTCAAACTATCAACTCTCTCTCCAAACAAAGCCTTGACAGAGGTTTACCATCAAAAGAATTCAAATGTGATGAGCATTGTGTTTCCTGCTTAAAAGGAAAACAACATAAAAGCTCTTACAAATCCATTGATGAGTCCAAAACAAGTCAGTGTCTACAATTGTTGCACATGGACTTGTTTGGCCCAGTTAAAATCATGAGTCTAAGAAGAAAGAGATTTTGTCTTGTCATAGTTGATGATTTTTCTAGGTTTACATGGACTTACTTTTTTACACTCTAAGGATGAGACTGCAGGTATCTTGAAGGACTTTGTCACCAAAGTTGAAAAACAATATGACTTGCCAGTAAAAGTCTTTAGAAGTGACAATGGAACAGAGTTTAAAAATAAGGAGTTGGATGACTTCTGTGTGTCAAAAGGGATTGTGAGGCAGTACAACATCCCAAGAACACCATAGCAAAATGAGGTGGTTGAGAGGAAAAATATAACTCTTATTGAAGCTGCAAGAACCATGCTAGCAGATTCTGGTTTGCCACTGTCCTTCTGGGCAGAAGCTGTAAACACTGCTTGCTATGTTCAAAACAGAGTTTTGATCAACCCAAGACATCAAAAGACTGCTTATGAAATTATGTTCAAAATCAAACCATTAATCTCATTTTTCAAAATCTTTGGCTGCCCATGTTTCATTTTAAATCTTAAAGATTCCATTTCAAAATTTGTAGCCAAAGTAGATGGTGGATATTTTCTGGGATATTCTTCTACTGCCAAGGCCTATAAAGTGTTTAACACAGGGACCAGGACAATAGAAGAAACTCTGAATGTAAAGTTCAATGAACTTTCATTCCTAAAAATCCCAGCAAATCCTGCTGAGTTGTTTGATTTAGATAAATTCAAATTTGAAGATATTACTGTCAAAACTAACAGTGCAGATATTCCACAATCTCCACAACAAGATTACAGAACAGATGTTGTGATTCCAAGTCACTATAAAGTCTATTCTGCATCAGTGGAAGCAGCTGTTCAAAACAACTGTCAAAACTCTGTCACAGCTGAGTCAGCCACTGTTGGCCAGTCTTACCCTCAAACCACTGCTTCACCCTTTACATCCACTGCTCAATCATCTGTTAACAAAAGTCAAACATCTGTTGACAAAAGTCAGTCCAGTTTTACACCACTTTGACCCATTCCCCCACCTCCATTTCAAACATCTGTTGGCACTACAGAAGTGCAAACAGATGTTACATCAACAAAGTCACCAAACCTCTGTCCTTCACCTCAAAATGCCATCATACCATATCAGGGAGATCTAATCTACCTAAGAGCTCATCCACCAGATCAAATCATTGGCAACATCAGAGAGGGTATGCTAACAAGAAGCCACTCCTCAAATATCTGCCTTTTTGCAGGTTTTCTATCTCTCACACAACCTGTCAAGTACCAAGAGGCACTAAAAGACAATAGTTAGGTAGAAGCTATGCAGGAAGAGTTCCTTCAGTTTAAAAGACAACAAGTATGGGAACTTGTACCACTGCTTAAGGATGTTTGTCCAATAGGCACAAAGTGGGTCTTCAAAAACAAAACTGATGAAAGGGGTATAGTTGTCAAGAATAAAGCCAGGCTTGTGGTTCAAGGCTTCAGACAAGAAGAAGGGATACTATGATGAAACCTTTGCTCCAGTAGCAAGGTTAGAAGCTATCAGACTCTTTCTAGCCTTTGCTATCAACCACAACATCAAGGTGTATCAGATGGACATCAAATGTGCATTCCTATATGGCAAAATTCAGGAGGAGGTATATGTATGTCAACCACCTGGTTTTGAAGACACATTCCATCCTGATCATGTCTACAAGCTTAACAAAGCTTTGTATGGACTCAAGCAAGCACCAAGGGCCTGGTATGAAAGTCTTTCCACCTTTCTCTTATCCATTGGTTTCACAAGAGGTAAAATTGATAAAACCTTATTTTTGAAATGGAGAGGGAAAGATTTAATGATTGTTCAAATATATGTGGATGACATCATTTTTGGATCCACATGTAACAAAATGTGTGAAGAGTTTAGGGAACTCATGACAGTAGAGTTTGAAATGAGTGCTATGGGTGAACTTCAGTGTTTCCTTGGTCTCCAAGTGAAGCAGCTGCAAAATGGCACATTCATTCATCAAAACAAATATGTGAAAAACTTATTAACTAGATTTGAGATGAATGACTGTAAGCCATGTAGTACACCCCTGAGTACATTCAAGCTACTCACTATTGATGACAAGGATGAATTGGTTGACCAAACACATTACAGATGCATTATTGGGTCTTTATTGTACTTAACTGCATCTAGGCCAGACATTATGTTTGCCACTTGTGTTTTGCAAGATCCCAGGCTTCACCTAGAAAGTCAAACCTTATTGCTGTGAAAAGGATATTCAGATACCTAAAAGGTGCACCCACACTTGGTATCTGATATCCTGCTAATGGAAACATTGAGCTTTCAGGTTATTTAGATAGTGATTTTGCTGGCTCCCACACCACAAGGAAGTCTACATCAGGAGGGTGCCAGTTTCTAGGGAATGCCTTAGTCTCTTGGCAAAGCAAAAAGCAAGCAGCTGTTTCAACTTCAACAGCTGAGGCTGAATACATTGCTGCTGCAAGCTGTACAGCCCAACTCATGTGGCTTCAAAATCAACTGCTGGATTTTGGTATAACTACACTAAAGACACCACTCATGCTGGACAGTCAAGCTGCTGAAAATATCATCAAAAATCCAGTCTCTCACTCAACCACAAAGCACATAAACATCAGACATCACTTTGTCAGAGATATCTATGAAAAAGGTTTGATTTCTCTGCACCATGTTCCAACAGAGGATCAGTTGGCAGATGTGTTGACAATTGCTTTAGACACATCTACCTTTGAAAAACTGATTTATAGGATTGGTATGCTAAACATGGATTAAACTACAAAAGTTTGTTAAATAAAAACATTAAAATGTTTCAGAAAATCAAAATCCATCCTTAAAAATAGCTTTTTGGTTGAAAAATCTGTTAAGGATAAAACAACCACTATTTCATCCACTTTATCCACTGTTAAGTTGAAAAATCTGTTTCAAACAGTTGATCAGATAAAACAACCACTGCTTGGTTGAAAAATCTGTTTCAATCCTCTGATCAGATAAAAAAACTATTTCATTATATATATATATATACACACACACATATGCATATATCTATCTATATAAAAAAAAGAGAAAAATCAAGTGCTGTTAGCATCAGCACTTTGGTAAAACAACAGCTGCTTGCATCAGACCTTTGGCAACAGTTGTATACCACCAAATGTTTGACCATCAGATGTTTGCCACATATGCTCCCAAAAGCAGAGTTTTGGCCACATCAGCAGTTTCACCAGAGCCTATAAAAACCCTGTTTTACCACAACAGTCGTTACACTGTCTCATTGTATTCAAAATACTGAAACCGCCTTTTTCATCCTCAAACCCTTACTCCAATTCCACTCACTCTCACACTCAGAATCCATTACAATGGATCTTCAAGCAAAAGCCACCCATAATTATCTCCCATATCTGGTAAAAACAGATGAAAACATTCCATTCCATTCCACCATCGACATCATCTTAAAATCCAAATACCTGACAACCCTAACCGCTGATGCTCCTATCTATCTTGATCCCCTCCAAGAATTTTGGTTGAATGCTGAGTTTCTTCTTCAAGACAAAAAGCCTGCATCCATTATCTCAAAAATTGGAGAGACAAGTATCGCCATTACCCCTGAACTGATATCCACAACCTTCTCACTCAATGACCTGTCAGGTAAAGACTCTTTCCCTAAAGCAGAGCTTCACACAAAGTTTCAGGAAAGAGGTTAATATGCACAAATGACTGGGTCAACATTTTTGAAAAAGTTTTTCCCACCAGTCATTAAATTTTTCTATCATGCCCTCCTTCTCTGTGTCTCTGCTAAGTCCACTTCCTTTAATGAAATCCCATTGAGGATTCAGTACTAGGGCTATGCTATGTTGTCAGACTCTGACTTCAATTTATCCCAGGGACTGTTTATGGACTTAGTATCAAATGTGAAAGCCATAAAGTCTGGGTCTAACAATGCTTTTTTAATTTACCCAAGAATTTTGAGTGTAATCCTTCAAAAGGTTTTACCAGAAAAGGATTTTAAAAAGGGTGAGTCAGTTCAAATGAAGAGTCTAACTGATGAAACTTTCACAAGAATGTTGGGTTCAACTACCCAAGAAAAAGTATTAAAAGTGTCAAAAGTTTCCATAACACAAACAAAGAGGACTAAGACAACAACTGTTGTCCAAACCTCTGTTGTTAAGCCCACTGCTCCTGGTGTTCATGGCACTACATCCAGTGCTATGAAACCCACACCAGCCACCTCCAAAAGAAAACGTCCATCCACAAAAACCACCACTAAACCAAAAAGGGGACTTCTGGAAGATGAGATACCAGAAGAAAACCCTGTTGCAACACAAAAGCAACAAGAAACCACTTCTGATCTATCAGCTGCTGCAAGAAGACAATTCAAAAAGAAGAAAGAAATGTCTGAAGAAGATCAGAAGAAATTTGCTGATACTTTTATGAAGGAGGGCCTCTACAATCAAATACACTTTTTCTCAGATCCCACTACTGAAAACTCAGAGAACTCATTGGGAGACCTCCATCACCAAACCCATACAGAATAAAAATACATCTCAGCAAATCCTCTGATTCAAAAATTCTAAAATGGGAGGTCAACAAAGACACCCATGAATTGACTTTGCTCAGATCAGATGGAGAGGCTCAAAAGCTAAGCATGGATGATGCATAGAGCCTGTGTGCAGATGACCTCCAAAACATTGCTGAACCTTGAGCTTGAAAGAGATGCAGAAGACCTCTAGTCTTTGAACTTTGAGTTACAATTCAAAGGTCAAATCAGAGAAAGTCTGATGAGGAATAAAGATCAAGAATAAAGACTAGTTTTGGCATCATCTGTTCTAGGGGAGATTGTTGGATCTGCTGACCTGGAGAAGAACAGATGATTGAAAAGCCAAAATATACTAACAGTTGATCCATATTAATAAACAGCATTTACAACATACTCCTCCCAAAAGACTGTTGACCCTAACAACTGTTCTACCCAAACAACTGCTGTGACAACTGCTGCTACAAAGGACTACTGGATAACAACTGATAGAGAACAACTGCTGACTAAAGGTCTGATAGAGAACAACTGCTGATCAAGTGCTAAAGACTAAAGGTCTGTTGGAGCCAACATCACTTAGGCTCCAACAGATGATACAAGACCATCAGAGTTTTCCTCAACAGTAGTTTACCTTACAGTGTTTTGCAATGTAACAGTAGTTTGTATATAGCAGATGTTTTATGTTGTTATTCTGTTAGAGGTCACTATCTTAGGTGACGTCAGCTTAGATCATCAGTGGTTTGGATTTGTCTATAAATAGAACAGTGCTTGTACTGTTCTATTCATCACTTACAACATTCTCTCAGACAAACAATCACAGAGTGATCAGGCTGAGGGGGAGTACTTGTACAATTAACTGTAATCATTCAATATTATGAAAGCATTCGATTAGAAAACATTTACTCTCTTGTTTTGATTATAGTTTATTATTCCGCTGCACTTTCCATTTATATTCACTTCATTCTTCTTATCATTAATTAAACAAATCAAAACAATCAAACTCAGATCCTAACAAATACTAACGTACGTTAATATTCGTGCGGTAAAAAGTGTCATAAAGTAGGAGAGAGGTGACTTGACATGTGTCAAATCAACCTTTTTAAACGTAGGATTCGGAAAATTAAAGTGGCCCACTTGCTTATTTAAGATTACCATATTGCCCTTAATCCTATTTTATATTAGAGTGGCCTACTTGCTTTTGAATATTATATAGAAATTAATTATGGACCATTGATCAAATTTGACCAATGGTCACCATAGGGTTTGCAAGGTTTTTTCATTAGATAGGGTTTCCATAGTATCCACCCTATATATATATATATATATATATATATATATATATATATAGGACTTGGATCATTTGAGAACCACTATTTAGGGAGAGAACCAAAGAACCAAGTGTGAACACAAAAACCCCTCCACCAAAAAATAAAAAATAAAATAAAAAATTATATACCCAAAAAAAATAAAAAAATAAAAAAAGTAAAAACACCAAAATGTTTTTTTAGTGTTAATCTTTCTGAAAAAAAAATAAAAAAATACAAAAAAATAAAAAAACAAAAAGATGGCCTTTATTACGTCATATTTGCGTCAGGTCTGATGCACATGTGCATTTTGCTGTTATATATATACATACATATACCGTATGCACATGTGTATTTCACTATTAGAGCACACTTTTGAATAAATTATCAATTACCATAATGAAATGATTATTAAATGGACGTGATATGATATATAAGGTGGAAAAAATGTATTCAATGATCATTAAATAAACGCGAAGTGCATTTCACTATTATAGTTAGGTTTTTTTTTCATGGGTTTAGCTTTAGGGTTTAGTTTTTAGGTATGATGGGAATGGGGTTAGGTTTTTTGGGGTTGTTGGTGAATAAACTTAAAAAAAACCTTATATAAAACTATAAAATAAGATAATTGTACTACATGCACATGTGCATTTCACTATTATAGTTAAGTTTTTTAATGGGTTTAGCTTTAAAGTTTAGTTTTTGGGTATGGTGGAAGAGGGGGTATCTTTTTGGGGGGATGGGATGGAGCGTTTTGGTTTTTGGGGGGTGTGGGGTTAGCTGCACATGTGCATTTCACAATTGGGGGGGTGGGGCGGTGTGGGGGATGGGGGGTTTAGGTTTTTAGGGGGTGGAGGTGGGGTTTTTAGGTTTTTTTTGTTTGTGTTGACACTAGTTCTTTGGTTCTCTCCCTAAAGTTGGTTCTCGTATGATCCCTACCCTATATATATATATATATATATATATATATATATATATATATATATATATATATATATATATATATATATATATATAGGGGAAGTATACACAAAAAACCCTCCCTAAATGAAAAACTCCAAGAAACCCATTGAGTGGACTATATTTATCCACATCAACCAAGCCAAGATTTCATAATATTATATTAAGAAGGATAACTTAGTCATTTACACTACCCCATTCTCTCTCTCCATATATATATATATATATATATATATATATATATATATATATATATATATATATATATATGTTTTCCCTCCTCTCTCTCTTCATATTTTCAAATTCAAAGCAATCGTCTCTCTGCCTCCTCTCTCTACCTTCCTCTCTCTCTCTCTCTCTCTCTCTCTCTCTCTCTCTCTCTCTCTCTCTCTCTCTCTCAAACCACCACCACAACTACCACCACAGCCACCACCTCCGACCATCATCTCACCCTCTCTCTCATTCTATAATAATAAGCATTTGAACCAGATCTGAACGATGATGTGTCTCTGTCTTCTCCGACCATCATCTCACCCTCTATCTCATTCTATGATAATTAACAGTTGTTAGTCAATTCGAAAAATGACAATGCTCGTGCAATCCCACTTGTCAACGTAGTCAACGTGGTTAACTCGTGTTAGTCTATTCCACCATAAACAACTGTTAATACATGTCTAACTCTAATCCACGTGCCAACATAGTCAACACGGTTAACACGTGTTAATACATATATCAAGCACTACCAACTGTTAATACACGTCTCACTCTAATCACCACAAACGTGGTTTAAAGGTTTTTACCAGGTTAACACATGTTACCATATTTGCATACACAAGGATAACACATGTGATCACACATCTCAAACTGACATAGTATTTTACCTCTTTTGTTTAACTTAACACATGTTAACAGAAATTATAACAGTGTTTTTTTATGCTGATTCCCACGGGTTCAGACCAAACATTAAGGACACAACTACAAAGAACATCTATAAAACATAACACATGTTACATATTCTGACAAATAACTTACACATTAAGGACACAACTACAAAGAACTTGTTTAAGGACACAACCACAAAGAACACCTTCAACCCCTTCTTCTCTATACACACTGGACATCCTCTCTGACCGTCTCCAGTCACCTTCTAACACCGCGGATGAATATCTTCACAATCAAAGCAAAACCCACTTCAATTTTCTTATATAAAAATAATAAAACTGAATAAATGAAAAAAAACCCAAATAAAAAACTGGGTTATCACCAACAAAAACCCAAATCAAGAACACATACATACCTGTTAAAATTGAAGATCATCACCAATGTCGTCGGATCTAAACATTTAAGGTCGTGGGAGGGAGGGAATGATAGAGGAGGGAGGAGATGGAAGATGGAACGGTGGTGGTGGTGGTGGTGGTGGTGGTTGTTGAAGAACACCAAGAAGATGAAGATAAACCAAATAGATCCGGTTACCACCACTATTGCTAACATTCAACAACAAGATGAAGAAACACCAAGAATATGAAGAAGGGGGATGGAAGATGGACGAGAGAGAGAGAGATAAAGACAAAAATGAGAGAGGGTTGCTGAGAGAGAGATGGAACGACGGTGGTGGTGGTTGATGATTTTTTTTAAAGGTGTATGCTTGTATTTTTTCATTAGTGTAGAAGGTGGTTGATGATTTATTTGAAGATGATGAAGAAGAAGAAGGATGGAGGAGAGAGATTGTGTTGGGATTTGAAATATGATAAGAAAGATGAGAGAGGAGAGAGGTGATGGCATTGGAAAAAACAATTGTTGTGTCCCCAAAATGCCCCTCCATGTGTCTTTATGTATTAAAATACTAATATATCTATGGTCAGGTACATTTATTCAATCCTAGCCATAGATGTTATGTGATGGATGGCTAGGATTGGGTTTCCATAGTTTACTAAATAAGAAGAGTTTCCTCAATATACATTCCCTATATATATATATATATATATATATATAGCAAACATTTACATGTTTGACTGGTAAGTAAAGAAACATTATTGTATATCAAAAAGAGATTTGTTCTACAAGAAAGTGTTTTTATGCTCGAAAGGGAGGCGGAAAGGAATGGATCATTACGTGAGAATGAAAAATAGGATGTTGGTTAGTTAATGGAATGGAATTATCCATTATACAAGGCATTCCATTCATTCAAAATCATTCCTTCCATCCCTCATGTTTTTTTTTTCATTATATTCCTTCTATCACCTATCATTAACAATTCCAAAACCCACTGCCGACCACCATCGTCACCATCCACCGCCGCCGCTTCCGCCGCCACCACCCATCACCGTAACCAACAAACCTCTGTCGACCAATGCTAACGCTACCACCCACTGTCGTTGTCGCTACCCCTATAATCTATGCTTTACAACGCCACCTATAACCACTACTATCGTCACCCATCATCACTGCCACCGCCACCATCATCGTCGCTGCCACCCATAATCGCCGCAGCTACCCACAATCACCACACACTGTCGCCACCCACCATTACTGCCCCCACCGCCCCCACTAACCACCTATCACCACTGCCATCACCCACCACCGCTACCGCAAACACCCATAATTGTCGCCAGCACCCACTGCCACCCACCCATTGCTGCCACCCATCATCATCGCCACCAACCACCGCCACGTATCACCACCCACCATCACCATCATTCACAACCGTTTTTATTCCTTTGTCTTTATTCTTGCCTATCAAACAACACATAGTAATGATTTATTTCATTCTCACATAGAAACCAAACAAGTCATGGAATGATAATGATCCATTTCATTACTTCGTTCGTTCCATTCCCTTGCTCATTCTCCTACCCCGTGTGAAACAAACCGTTTATAACCAACCATACTCCCTAAGTTTTAGCATCTGCTAGTTAAAACAAAAGAATATTTACATGTTAAATTATGTAAAACTCTTTTAGATTTAAGTATTTCGTGGTTATACGAAATCCTGAATCTTAAAAGATAAAATGAGTTCAATGAAGAACGAGAGGTTTTATGTGTGAAAAAGATGTATGAAATTAATTCTCGTACATCTTCAGTTAGACTAGATGCTTACCTTATATATAGGGTTCAACCGTCACAACATATCAGTAGGTGGTTATTTGGTTAATTAGTGGCATGACCGCAAGCTTTTGCATCAGTTACTGCTTACTGAAGTTCAAATGCTAATGCACTACAAAGTACCTATTGGGGTACATGGTCACTACTGACCTGTATTTTCATTTTATTTTTCTTCGCTAACAGTAAATTTTTGAAGACTCCACTTGGGACCCTAGCCCAGGACACCGCCTGCGCATATCCCCCAAACCCCACCAATGGAACCAACCCCCTTGCCAAGGGGGGTGTGCCCCTTTAAACATCTGGTTCCAAGGTTCATTTTATTACAATAGTATATAATGTATACCATTTTACTTAACACCAATGCATATCGGAATTTCCCATTTGCTTTGTAAATTCTGCTTACCCTAATAGCTTTTACTAAAATCACCGATATATATTAACCCCAATAGTGCCCAACTTCCATTACATATTAGTTTGCCCGGTGTGGGCTCGTCCCTGGGTCGGCTAGGACCGACGAGGACCGGCTACACTGCCCCCTAGGGGTTCGTCATGTCGTAAACGGCTCAGGAAAGACGAAAAGGACGAGGATATTTATGTGTGTTTATATTCATTTTTTTAATTAAAAAATGGGGAGGTGAATCACCCACACCCCAGACCCATCCCTATTTTGATGAGTCGGTCACCTGCTGACATGACGACTGTTGGAGATGTCAACTTCAGCCTACATATAGGCCTAGCCAAGTATGTTTAACTTGGTGATCAAGTTTAGCATAGGATTTAACCCTAATTAGTTCCTATAAATATATATCTTGTACTTGTAATATTATATCACACAATAATAAGAATACCCCAGTTACCCCCGTAGACGTTGGTCAGCTTAGACCGAACCACGTAAATCTTTGTTTTCATGTGCGTGTGTTATTGATCCTAACAACTGGTGTTAGAGCACCAAGTTTTAGATCTAGCTCTGAGAAGGAAGAAAACATAGTTGTTAACACAACCTCAAAGTTGTCACCACCACCTCAGCCGCTCACCTCTCCCTTGCGTCGCCGTCACCCTAGCCATCTTCTAGGGTTTCGGCCGTCCACCCACAGCCACACACCTTTGCGCCACCCCTATCCTCCGTGTCTAGCCATGAAAGCACCTTCTTCCCGTCGCTCTTACCACCTACAGTCACCTAGGGTTTCGTTTAAAACCTAGTTGTCATCACCGTTTTAGCCATGTAGGGTTTTGCTAAACCCTTTGCCATCGTGACCTTCTACAACAATCACCAGATCTGCCCAAAGATGTCTGTTCGACCTCCTCCACATTTGTTGATGCCACCCTATCTGCTTGACTAGGGTTTCGATAATCAACACCTTGAACCTCGACCTACAACAGCCTTGCTAGATCTATCTGGCCAAAGGTTTCTTCATCAGCTATAAAAAAGGTTGAACAAGAAGGGTTCCATTTTGTTGCTATGTCCTTTTGGGTCTTCTGCAAGTAAGTTGGGTCAGAATTATTTGGGGTGTTTTATTTTGTTTGTTTGTTTGTTAAGTCATGGGTGTTTTGTGTGTTTTGTTGTTGGTTAGAGAAGTGGTATTTTTGGCTAGCTTTCTTTATCAGAAGAGAGAATGTCTAAAGAAAGAAAAGACAAGGTAGAGAAGTTTGATAGGAAGAAGTTTGATAGGAAGAATTTTGGATGGTGGAAGATGCAAATCAATGATTTGCTTATACAGAAGGAGTTAGATGTTGCACTAGATCTTCCCCCTAAGACCATAATGAAAGAATGAATGAATCTTGACAAGAAAGTATAGTCAACGATTAGCTTTGTCCAATATGTACGAGAAGTTGTCTCCTGCAAACAAGGTGTTTCTGATATGAGAGTTAGCCAATATCAGAATGAAAGAGATAAGTTTTGTTACTGAGCATATTGATTTATTTAAATCACATTTGACATGCTTGTCTTCTGTGAATTTTAAGATAGATGATGAATTGCAGGCTTGTCTATTGTTATTCTCATTACCTAATAGCTGGTCAGGCACAATCACAGCAGTTACTGCATCAGTTGAGACTCTTAGTTTTGGAAAGGTTTATGATTTATTACTGAATGAGGATTCCAGTAGAGGAACAATGGCGAATCAAGCTCGTTGCTTGGTATTGAAGGAAGACGGAAAAGTAATAACAGAGGTATGTCAAAGTCAAAAAGTAGAAGCAAGTCGACACCTGGAAAGCCAAGGAAAAATATATACAGTGTTGGAACTGTAAAGAGTTTGGGAACTTTAGAAATCAATATTCTGAACTTGCAAGAGAGAAACAGGAGGTGAATGCTACCACAGCCTCAGATTCAGAGGATGCTCTTATTTGTTGTGTCAAGAGTTTTGTTGAAGACTGGATTATGGATTCGGGAGCATCAGTCTGTGCTACTTTTAGCATGAAGAAGATGAAGACTTTTCAAATAGGTAACTTTGGTAAAGTTCATTTGGCTAATAATTAGAGTCTTGATAATACAGGGGTGGGAGACATAGATCTTAAACCGCCATTGGGAACCATTTGGACCTTGAAGGTTGTTCGGGTCATTCCTGGTTTGAAGAGGATGCTTATATCCGTCGGTCAGCTTGATGATTAGGGATATGATGTCTACTTTGGTAAAGGACGATGGAGAGTTGTTAAGGGCAGTATGGTAGTTGATAGAGGCATGAAGAAAGGAAGTTTGTACATGGTTGAAGCATCAATTAATGGGGTGAATGCAGTATAGAGTGACCAGAGTCAGACAAAGTTATGGCATCAAAGACTTGGGTACATGAGTGAAAAGGAGATGAAGATGCTTGTTTCTAGGGGAAAACTTACAGAGTTGAAGAAGGTTGAGTAAGAAATTTGTGAACCGTGAGAGCTCCGAAAGCCCAAAAGTTGGAGCTTATTTACTCATACATATATGGACCGACATCAACTGCTTCACTTGGAGGTGCTCACTACTTTATGACCTTCATAGATGATTCAACACGCATGGTATGGGTTTATTTTCTTAAATATAAATATTAAGTTTTCGATACTTTTAAGAAATGGAAATATGTTGTTGAGCATGAAACTAATTTGAAGGTGAAATGCTTGAAGTCGGATAATGGTGGTGAATGCATCAGCAAGTAGTTTACATATTATTGTGCTAATAGAGGGATCAAGATGATAAATACAGTTCCAGGAACTCCGCAACAGAATAGAGTCGCAGAGAGGATGAACAGAACATTATGTGAAAGAGCCATGAGTATGAGATTAAATGCATGGCTCCCAAAGATGTTCTAGGCTGATGCAGTTAACACATCAGCCTATCTTATCAATCGTGGACCCTTAGTACCGTTAGGGTTCAAACTTCCTCAAGAAGAATGGAAGGGTAAAGCAGTTGTGTATGATCACCTGAGAACTTTTGGTGTAGTGCGTGTGATATCAACCCTGAAGGTGACAAGTTGGATGCTAAAGCAAAGAAGTATATCTTCATTGGATATGGGGGTAATAAAATGGGCTATAGGCTTTGGGATTTTGAAAGCAGAAAGGTAGTCAAAAGCAAGCATGCTAAGTTCAATGAAGAAGAATTGTACAAGGATAGAAACTTGGATAAGTCAAAGGTTCAGAAAGAAATAATTAAGTTTAGTGTTGAGAATCAAAGGAACAAGTCTATTGCGGACCCAGTAACAGAATCAAAAGATGACACGAAACCAGGCTTTGGTTCTTATGAAGCTTCCGCCAAACAAGAAAACTCTTCAGAATAAATAGGTTTTCAGGGTCAAAAATGAGCATGATGGGTCTAAAAGTTATAAAGCCCGTTTAGTGGTCAAGGGGTTTCAGTAGAAGAATGGAGTTAATTATGATGAGATCTTCTCTCCAGTGGTGAAGATGACCACCATCAAGCTAATTTTGAGTATTGTAGCAGCAGAGAATTTGCATCTAGACCTGCTAGATGTGAAAACAACATTCCTACATGCATCTAGAGCAGCAGTGGTACTAGAAGTTTGATGATTTCATGGCGAGAACAGGTTACAAGAAATGTGAAGCCGGTCACTGCTGTTATCTGAAGAAGCTCAAGGGTCCGTATATTATTATACTTTTGTATGTAGATGATATGTTGATTGCATGATCAAACATGAATGAGATCAGCAAGTTGAAGAAACAAATGTCTAAAGAATTTGAGATGAAGGATTTAGGTGCAGCTAAACAGATACTCGGGATGAGTATCACTAGGAGCAAGAAAGATGAATCTTTGACACTGTTCCAGGGGAAGTACATCGGGAAAGTGTTAGAGAAATTTGGTATTAACAGTGAGAAGACCAAGCCGAGAAGCACACCCTTGGGGAGTCACCTCAAGCTTACCAAAGATCAATGTCCTAGAACAAAAGAAGAAAAAGTTGATACAGCTAGAGTTCTGTATGCCTCTACCGTAGGTACTCTGATGTACGCTATGGTGTGTACAAGACCTGACATAGCACACGCAGCCTGAGTTGTCAATCGGTTTATGTCAAATCCGGGAAGAGAATATTGGGAAGCAGTTAAGTGGTGCTTCGCTATTTGAAAGGAATATCAAAGGTGGGGTCATGTTTCAAAGGAAATGATTCAGTTCTTAGAGGTTATACAGATGTTAACCTGGGTGGCTGCAAATAGACATTTAAAAGCACCACATGTTTTGGTTTTACAATGGGAGGAACTGAAGTCAGTTCGATGTCCGTGCTCTAGAAAAGTGTGGGTTTGTCCATAACAGAGACAGAATACATGGCTATAGTTGAAGCTAGTAAGGAGCTAATCTGTTGAAAGCTTTTCTGGAAGAGTTAGGGAAGAAGCAGACTAAGTAATTGCTACACTATGATAATGAAAGTGCAGTGAAACTTGTTAAGAATCATGTATATCACAAGAAGATGAAGCACAGGGTTTAACCTAATTAGTGCCTGTAAATATATCTCTTGTACTTGGTAATTAAGTTTAGCATAAGGTTTAACCTAATTGGAGATGTTGTCTTCTTCAGCCCACATATAGGTCTGGCCCAGTATGTTTAACTTGGTAATTAAGTTTAGCATAGGGTTTAACCTAATTAGTGCCTGTAAATATATCTCTTGTACTTGTACTGTTATATCACTCAATAATAAGAATACCCTAGTTACCTACGTGGACATAGGTCAGTTAAGAACGAACCACGTAAATCTTTTTGTCCGTGTGTGTGTGTGTGTTCTCAATCCTAACAACGGCTGATGTGAAGGACCATCCTAAAAAGATGGGCCTCCTCCACACCCAGCATCCTTATATTTACTATTTTAACCCGGAATCACATTTTTTTTTTTGAACAGCCAACGACTTTATATATATATATATATATATATATATATATATATATATATATATATATATAAAGGCCCACCAAGATGGTGACAGCAAACATACAACCGCAAAACCGCAAAAAACAACAAAACGACTTACATCATATCTAATATATCAAAATCTAGCCACGTCTCCCAAATCGGCACAACAAGCTTAGACCGATTCCCAATCCAAAGGAAGGCGTCTTCTTTTATGAACTCCACGGATTTGGTCGTAGGAATAAAAGAGTTCTCGAACACTTTCAAATTACGAGCATGCCAAATCCTAGAGACGGTAGCAATCAGAACCACCCCGATAATTTTCTTCCATTTCTTCGACCCCGACGATTCCATCACATACAAGACCAGCTCCTTAATAGTAGTAACCCGGAATCACATTATGTTAAGAAGTATGAGCGTGTGACATGCATTCTATTGTCATACACAATAAATATATCTATAAAAAGAGTTCTCCTGAATCACTTTTTATCCTTACCGTGCTATTCAGTACTTATTCTTTGACTTTTTGTATAAAGCAACATTTTTGTGGTATATATGACCCACATTTCAATTGAAGACCAATTCAAACTCAACCAAATACGGCGTTAACACACAACTTGCCTAGACTTGATGATCACCTCAGTCAACCCCACCCCTGGTTTCTCAGAAACAACCCCCCCCCCCCCCCCCCCCCATCCACCCTAAGCCCACCGCAGTTAATCTCAATGATATATAACCACTACTCTTTATATCCAACACAACCACAAAACTCAACCCATACACTAATCTATCATATCCAGAAAGATTAAAGTTATCTAAAACTCTAAAAATGACCACTAGTTTGAACATCTTGTCAGAAGATTGTATCTCCACAATTGTATCTCTCACATCTCCACCAGATGCATGTAGGTTTATGCTTGCATCTTCATCGCTGCGATCAGCGGCTGAATCCGACCTCGTTTGGGCCGGATATTTGCCGTCTGATCTCCCTCATTTGCTCTCAAGAGCTCATACTCAACTCAGTTTTTCTTCAAAGAAAGAGTTGTTTTTTCAGCTTTGTGATTCTATTCTCATTGATGGTGGAGTTAGTGTAAGTTTATGATTATGTTTTTTTCTGGCTATTTTGAAATGTTAATGTCCATTTTAGTTTTTGCTTTTTTTTTTTTTTTTTTTTTTTGGTTAAAGTATTGATTTTTATATATGTTAATCCATGCAGAGGTTTTTATTAAATAAAGTAAGTGGGAAAAAGAGCTATCTTTTATCTTCAAGAGCACTTTCCATTTCTTTAAGCAATGAACCAAATCATTGGACCTGGACTACCCATCCTACCTCAAGGTTAGTTAAAGTTTTACTTTTTTGGTCAAATGTGTTGGTTTTAAAATTTAAAGTTGAAATCCAGAAGTTCTATGTTAACTTTTAATAGGTAAAATATTGCATTTCACTTTAGAAAGTCAACAGTGAATATTTGTTATTGACAAGTAAAATATTATATTGCATTTTAGGTTATAATCCATACTACCAATATAACCAATAATATTAACTTTCACTTTCAAAGAAAAGGAACTCCGTCCGGCTCTAGTAAACAATATGACTGATTTTTGTTCCAATCAGAATGTTATAATTTATTTTGAAACCGCGTAAATTTAAGTTAGAAGCATACGATGTTAATTACATCACAGTGTCAACATGGTTATTATCGGCTATTGCAGTTTAGATTATCAAAATCAAAATTGCTCATTTTTTGATCTTTTAGAATAATTATTGATTTTATTGTCAACTATTAATAGTGTCACACATTCAACAAACTCTAGCATAAGATTCAAAATGATTAAATTTTCATTAATTGTGCAGATTTCCTGAGGTGATTGAGCTAAAAACAATATCCAACTTGGAAATTGAAGGAAGAATAAGCACTCAAGATTTATCTCCTAACACAACATACGGTGCTTATCTCTTAATCCAAGTTTCAGATCGCGCTTTTGGGTTGGACTCTATTCCATCTGAGACTTCAATCTCAAACGATGAAAGCTCGGTTACCAACACCACATATTTAAGCCCTCTAGATGCCCAAAAACAACAGCTTGGGTCATTGTTTTACATGAACCGGAGACAAATGATGAAGAAAAGGGTGGTCCAAGGAGAAGGCCGACGCCCAAGCAAGCGAGGAGATGGATGGCTAGAAGTTGAACTTGGAGAGTTCTTTGTTGGAGAGAAAAGTGAGATGATTAAGATGAATTTGATGGAGGTTAAGGGTCATCAGCTAAAAGGAGGACTCATCATTGAAGGAATTGAAATCAGGCCTAAATGTTAACACAGTTAAGCCTAACCAATTATCATTTAATTAAATTATTTCACAAAAACATATAAAATCATATGAAAAGTCTTCACGTTATGGGAAAGTTTGGATTTTTTTAATTCTTTTTTGTATGTAATTCTTTTTATGAAAGGGAAAGCATTCTATTGTTTATTAAGTGTATTTTGTTAACTGCTGCTTTTCATGTTGACGTTAAATAAATGATAAAATATATATACCAAATTCCATGCAATCATTCTTAGTTTTATCTAGAACATTTATGACAACATAATCTCAATATATTACAAAGGGACCTACTAATACTACGCCAACCCAGACTCAAATCATGTTCGACGAAAACCTCAAAGGAACTTTTGAGGAAAACTCAAAAGATCGACCATTAAAAGGCAGGGACTATCAAGGGCCATTCGAAGAATCGTCAAACGACCATTTAAAAGTAAGTGGTGAAGATGGACCAATTAAAAAGGAATAATCATGAAAATCGCCCCTTGACTAAAGTGTTGTTTGTTTTTTCTGTAGGAAAAGGTCTGCAGTCTGCGGATCACATCTGCAGAAGAAGAGGTAGACCAAAGGTCTGCAGTCTGCAAGAAGAAGACTTTTTGTTTGTTAATGTCTGCAGGCTGCTGAAATAAACTGAAATTTAAATAAACTAATATGTACAGCAGTCTGGTGGTAGACGGTGGTGGTGGTGGTGGTGGATCATGGTGGTGGTGGACGGTTGTGGTGGATGGTGGACGGTGGTGGTAGTGGGTCGTGGTGGACGGTGGTGGTGGACCGTGGTGGTGGTGGACGGTGGACGGTGGTGTGGACCGTGGTGGTAGTGGACGGTGGTGGAGGACGGTGGTAGGTGGTGGTGGACCGTGGTGGTAGTGGACAGTGATGGTGGTGGACCGTGGTTGGTGGTGGTGGTGGACCGTGGTGGTGGTGGTGGACCGTGGCGGTGGACCATGGTGGTGATGGAAAGTGGTGGTGGTGGACGGTGACGGTGGTGGTGGATGGTGGTGGTGGACGGTGTTGGTGGATGGTGGACGGTGGTGAACGGTGGTGATGGTGGACGGTGGTGATGGTGGTGGAGGACGGTGGTAGGTGGTGGTGGACCGTGGTAGTAGTGGACGGTGGTAGGTGGTGGTGGACCGTGGTAGTAGTGGACGGTGGTGGTGGTGGACCGTTGTTGGTGGTAGTGGTGGGTGGTGGTGGTGGACAGTGGTGGTGGTCGACCGTGGTGGTGGTGGTGGTGGACCGTGGTGGTGGACCGTGGTTGGTGGTGGGTGAGAAGAAGAGGAGTGGAGAAGACCTTTGAAGACCTTATAAGACTTTGGAACAAGTCTGCACCAAGAAGAGGTCAGGAAGACCTTTTTGAGTGAAAGGTCTTCCAAAAAACAATCTACAGACCCCAAACGTCTGCGCGCGTCTGCGTCGCGCAGACAAAAGAGGTCAAAAGTGCTTCTAAGCAAAAAAAAACAAACAGCACCTTATGTGTTGTTTGTTTTTTCTGTAGAAAAAGGTCTGCAGTCTGCAGGCCACATCTACAGACATCTGCAAGAGAAGAGGTGGACCAAAGGTCTAGAGTCTGCAAGAAGAAGACTTTTTGTTTGTTAATGTCACATCCTCAAATTTCCACATGCGGGATTTTACCGCGAGGCGCGTGACACACCAGGATCCAAGTCAACGGTCACAACAAACGACAACTAAATGTAAGAAAATACGTAAGACATTCCATTATGCTTTGAGCCATAAACCAGCAGTAGAAGCATTTCTTGTTTACAACCAAAAGACATATTACAGTTTTTCAAATCATAGTTTAATATGCAACAAGACTTCTAGACGCCGTGCAAGACTCCGTGCAAGACTCCGTGCGCGCCTAGCCATTAACCGCTACCTTAGCGACCTGAGAAAACATGCCAAAAATGTCAACATATAATGCTGGTGAGTTCACAGGTTTTTCTTTTTCAATAATCGTTTCTTTAATCCTTTAAAAACTGTTACCGTTACCGTTACTGTTATTGTTACTGTTCATACTATGCTTGTTCGTACGCTAGCTAGGCGTCAAGTGTGTTACTCATACGGGCGAAACCATTGCTGACTGTGTGATACCCTTGTTTACAGACTACCTCATCTTTGGTAAGCCTAGTGTGATTGAGACAATATGCACCCGCCCGGCCTCCAGCCGTCGAGTGGGGTTTGTCAGGCCCAATAGCGCTATCCACATTTCCCCGCTACATCCCTGTATTAGTGGTTTCTAAGGGACTTAGATGAACCTTATAGTAATAAGGTGTGAGCCATAGTATAACATGAAAACGTGTGTTTATAACTTATAACATATAAATGTGTGATCCAAAATGTATACGCATGTTTCTCACCCCGAAAACAAAACCAATAAAGTGTGGGGCCATGAACTCACCTTAGATCGCGTTACTTGAAAACAGTTAAATCAGTGTGCTATGATAGCCCCAAATAGCGGCGACCTATCATAAGATGTATGTAAGTACCCGGACTAATAACCCGTAGGTTAACTAGTCCCCGAATGTCCAGACCATGACCATAAACGTTTGAAAACACCTTTGACTGTTAAACCGACCGTACCAGACAAGACCCGACATCCCATTGGTGACCCGACATTCCACGTGTTAGATAAATACAAGACATCATGCAACATATGCAATTAAACACTTAATACGCGCAATAGTTCACCTAGTCTAGCATAATGTCCGATTAACGCGTAAACAGGTCCGAACACGTGTTACTAAGTCATTGGGTGTATCCCGGGGTTCCTATCATGTTCCTAGGCGTCAAATCATGTTCCGGGATGTTAAAATATACATACAGCAGCATTATACGCGATTAGGAATCAAACTAGCATTTAGGATTGTAATCACTAGTAAAAGTAGCATTTAGGATTGTACTCGCCAGTACTAGAGGCGAATAGGCTTGTAATTGCTTGAACATCAGGCGATTAGGAGCCTATTCGCATGAAGCTTCATGCGAGTAGGTTCCTACTCGCCTCTGCACATCTGTAGTGCATTTTCGCGCGTCGAACACTCCAAATCAGATCCGAAACATGTAAAAACACCCAATATCAAAACTAAACTATTAACCAACCCTTTCCAAGCAAAAACCCCCCAATTTATCTCTGCTCTAACGGGCTCGGTGCGATTATTTCCAAAAATGGCAAAATACTAGGTTTCATTAACTATGAAATCTTTCCTTACGTAGTAAAGATCAGATTACACCTCCTACAACTTGCAATTCATCATCTCTATGTTATATCATCATCCTAGCATGATTTCTAACCACAAACAAGCAATGAATCATATCATAACATCCTATTCTTCAAGAATTACCCAAATGGGTCAAAATGCATACTTGCACCTAAACACCATAACAAGAGCTTAAACTCATAGATAATCATCCTAACAACACCTACACATCAGAAGTACAACAAATTCATGGAAACATTCATGTTATAATCACCAAAAATCATCATATGCATAAATACTTCACATATAGCAAGTATTATGGTGTAGACTTGTTTTAGAACTCCTTTCCAAGGTTTTTAAAGACTCATTATTATCAAAATAAGGTCTGGACTTTTGGGGAACCAAGACAATAACATTACAAAGGTGTAGGATGAAGAAAACACCTTGGATTTTATCAAAGAAGGGTGTATAAGCTTGGTGATGGTGTGTTTTGAGGCAAAGCAAGTTCCAGAGGTGTTTCAAGGTGTGTGGGAGGCTTAGGATCAGTTAGGGTTGCACAAATGGTGTTTGGGGAGTCAAGGGTTCTATTTATAGGTGTTTTGATTCGTGCACAGCCCTTCATGCGAGTAGCAGATCAGTTCAGGCGAGTAGGGATCCTACTCGCCTCTATTCATGCGAGTAGGGATCCTACTCGCCCCAAACTCCCTCTATTCGCATCAAGTGGGGCGATTAGGGGCTCCCCAGGCTCCTAATCGCCTATAGGGTGCTGGAACGGGTTTTTGGCGCGTTAAACACTATTTTAACACCTATAAACACGTATTCACATACCGACAAGTCACATAATGATTTCAAACATATAATGCACGATAACTAACACGTTTACATCCGTTCACCAATTCCCGGGACTCGAGACTTGTGTGTGCTTTAAACCCAGCGATTTCACGAATCACCAATCCTTGTACACATGGTTATGGACCGACTCCCGATGATCCCGCGGATCATCATAACGACTCCCGATGATTCCCAGAATCATCGTACCGACTCGACTGACCCCGTTAAGTACGTAATATGCATGACTCGCTAAGGTAGACTTACTAGTTTAACGAAAGTTATTAACCGGAGTTTGCCGGGTGTCACATCATCCCCCAGTTGAAAGAATTTTCGTCCCGAAAATTTCCCGAAGTAAAATAGAACGAAGCGATAAAAAGAAAAATTTTCCCGGTCGTCACATCATCCCCCTGTTGAAAGGAATCTCGCCCCGAGATTCACTCTCCGAGAGTAATGAGTGTCAACCCAAGCACACGGGAACCCCTTACCCATCAGAGTCTCGGCCCACCACGTGAACCGTAATGAATCTAGATAACACAAGAGATGACCCACCAAGCACGCAACTGAGCATCCAGCGCCCAAGGCAACGTTCCCTGAAAGTACAGAAGGATATAAGGGTCACGACTAGAGATGTTAAGAATAAGTACTCCGACTCGAGAAACTAATTCCTCGACACGAATATGGGACGGCTGTAGTAAACTGTCACATAACCAACCCGACCCGACCGGAGATATGCTGAAGACCCTTGAGATCGGTATAAACAAAGTATCAGGTACCGTCCAAGCAGTGCCTCCAGACTACCTCCTCACATCGAACTTACACACTCGAGACCCGAACAAAATGCAACACGACACACGATAACCAAGGACTTACCCTCCCAAGGTGTAGACACAGAGTATAGTAACGGATAAAGCTTAACGGATATGAAACCCTTGACAGTACGAAAGCCAAAATAAAAGTGAAGTAATACGACAAATAAAGGACGTACCGGTAGCAGTATCAGGTTCCCCTTTGTCTCCATCATTGTGGACCGTGGTGGTGGACCGTGGTGGTGGTGGACGGTGGACGGTGGTGGTGGACCGTGGTGGTAGTGGACCGTGGTGGTGGTGGACCGTGGTTGGTGGTGGTGGTGGACCGTGGTGGTGGTGGTGGTGGTGGGTGGTTGTGGTGGACCGTGGTGGTGGTGGACGGTGGTGGTAGACCATGGTGGTGGTGGAAAGTGGTGGTGGTGGTGGTAGACGGTGTTGGTGGATGGTTGACGGTAGTGGACGGTGTGGTGGATGGTGGTAGACGGTGGTGGTGGTGGTGGTGGACCGTGGTGGTGGTGGACGGTGGACGGTGGTGGTGGACCGTGGTGGTAGTGGACCGTGGTGTTTGTGGACCGTGGTTGGTGGTGGTGGTGGACTGTGGTGGTGTTGGGTGGTTGTGGTGGACCGTAGTGGTGGTGGACGGTGGTGGAAAGTGGTGGTGGTGGTGGTGGACGATGTTGGTGGATGGTGGACGGTGTGGTGGATGGTGGTAGACAGTGGTGGACCGTTATGGTGGTGGACCATGGTGGTGGTGGACGGTTGTGGTGGATGGTAAAATTTAAATAAAATAGTTTTTTACAGCAGTCTGGTGGTAGACGGTGGTGGTGGTAGTGGTGGTGGACCGTGGTGGTGGTGGACCATGGTGGTGGTGGACGGTTGTGGTGGATGGTGGTGGTGGACCGTGGATGGTGGACCGTGGTGGTGGTGGGTGGTTATGATGGACCGTGGTGGTGGTGGACGGGGGTGGTGGACAATGGTGGTGGTGGAAAGTGGTGGTGGTGGTGGTGGACGGTTGTGGTGGATGGTGGTGGTGGACCGTGGATGGTGGACCGTGGTGGTGGTGGGTGGTTATGATGGACCGTGGTGGTGGTGGACGGTGGTGGTGGACAATGGTGGTGGTGGAAAGTGGTGGTGGTGGTGGTGGACGGTGTTGGTGGATGGTGGACGGTGGTGGTTGACGGTGGTGGTGGACGGTGGTAGGTGGTGGTGGACCGTGGTAGTAGTGGACGGTGGTTGTAGTGGACCGTGGTAGTAGTGGACGGTGGTGGTGGTGGACCGTGGTTGGTGGTGGTGGTGGTGGTGGTGGACGGTGGTGGTGGTGGTGGACCGTGGTGGTGGACCGTGGTGGTGGTGGACCGTGGTGGTAGTGGACCGTGGTGGTTGTGGACCGTGGTTGGTGGTGGTGGTGGACCGTGGTGGTGGTGGGTGGTTGTGGTGGACCGTAGTAGTGGTGGACGGTGGTGGAAAGTGGTGGTGGTGGTGGTGGTGGACGGTGGTGGTGGATGGTGGACGGTAGTGGACGGTGTGGTGGATGGTGGTAGACAGTGGTGGACCGTTGTGGTGGTGGACCATGGTGGTGGTGGACGGTTATGGTGGATGGTGAAATTTAAATAAAATAATTTTTTTACAGCAGTCTTGTGGTAGACGGTGGTGGTGGTAGTGGTGGTGGACCGTGGTGGTGGTGGACCATGGTGGTGGTGGACGGTTGTGGTGGATGGTGGTGGTGGACCGTGGATGGTGGACCGTGGTGGTGGTGGGTGGTTATGGTGGACCGTGGTGGTGGTGGACGGTGGTGGTGGACAATGGTGGTGGTGGAAAGTGGTGGTGGTGGTGGACGGTGTTGGTGGATGGTAGACGGTGGTGGTTGACGGTGGTGGTGGACGGTGGTGGTGGACGGTGGTAGGTGGTGGTGGACCGTGGTAGTAGTGGACGGTGGTGGTGGTGGACCGTGGTAGTAGTGGACGGTGGTGGTGGTGGTGGACCGTGGTTGGTGGTGGTGTTGGTTGTGGGTGGTGGTAGTGGACCGTGGTGGTGGTGGATGGTGGTGGGTGGTGGTGGTGAACGGTGGTGGTGGTGGACCGTGGTGGAGGTGGACGGTGGTGGTGGTGGACGGTGGTGGTGGTGGTGGTGGACGGTGGTGGTGGACGGTGGTGGATGGTGGTGGACGGTGGTGGATGGTGGTGGACGGTGGTAGGTGGTGGTGGACCGTGGTTGGTGGTGGGTGAGAAGAAGAGAAGTGGATAAGACCTTTGAAGACCTTATAAGACTTTGGAACAAGTCTGCACAAAGAAGAGGTCAAGAAGACCTTTTTGAGTGAAAGGTCTTCCAAAAACAATCTGCAGACCCCAAACGTCTGCGCGCGTCTGCGTCGCACAGACAAATAGGTCAGAAGTGCTTTTGAGCAAAAAAACAAACAGCACCTTAGGTGGTGTTTGTTTTTTCTATAGGAAAAGGTCTGCAGTCTACGGACCACATCTGCAGACATCTGCAAGAGAAAAGGTGGACCAAAGGTCTGCAATCTGCAAGAAGAAGACTGTTTGTTTGTTAATGTTTACAGGCTGTTGAAATAAACTGAAATTTAAATAAACTAATTTTTTACAGCATTCTGGTGGTGGTGGTGGATCATGGTGGTGGTGGATCGTGGTGGTGGTGGACCGTGGTGGTGGTGGACCATGGTGGTGGTGGACGGTTGTGGTGGATGGTGGATGGGGGACGGTGGTGGTGGTAGACTGTGGTGGTGGTGGACGGTGGACGGTGGTGGTGGACCGTGGTGGTAGTGGACCGTGGTGGTGGTGGACCGTGGTTGGTGGTGGTGGTGGACCGTGGTGGTGGTGGTGGTGGGTGGTTGTGGTGGACGGTGGTCGTGGAAAGTGTTGGTGGTGGTGGACGGTGTTGGTGGATGGTGGACGGTAGTCGACGGTGTGGTGGATGGTGGTAGACGGTGGTGGTGGTGGTGGACCGTGGTGGTGGTGGACCGTGGTGGTGGTGGACCATGGTGGTGGTGGACGGTTGTGGTAGATGGTGAAATTTAAATAAAATAATTTTTTACAGCAGTCTGGTGGTAGACAGTGGTGGTGGTGGTGGTAGTGGTGGACCGTGGTGGACCGTGGTGGTGGTGGACCATGGTGGTGGTGGACGGTTGTGGTGGATGGTGGTGGTGGACGGTGGATTGTGGACCGTGGTTGTGGTGGGTGATTGTGGTGGATCGTGGTGGTGGTGGTGGACGGTGGTGGTGGACCATCGTGGTTGTGGAAAGTAGTGGTGGTGGTGGTGGACGGTGTTGGTGGATGGTGAACGGTGGTGGACGGTGGTGGTGGAGGGTGGTGGTGGAGGGTGGTGATGAACGGTGGTGGTGGACGGTGGTGGACGGTGGTGATGAACGGTGGTGGTGGACGGTGGTGGTGGAGGGTGGTGGTGGTGGACCGTGGTAGGTGGTGGTGGTGGTGGACCGTGGTAGTAGTGGACGGTGGTGGTGGTGGTGGACCGTGGTGGTGGTGGTGGACGGTGGTGGTGGTGGTAGTGGACCGTGGTGGTGGTGGACCGTGGTGGTGGACGATGGTGGTGGTGGTGGTGGACGGTGGTGGCGGACGGTGGTTGTGACACCCGGCAAATTCTGGTTAACAACATTGTCTAGATGAAAGTCTACCTTAGCGAGTCACGCGTATATTGTACTTAACTGGGTTAGTTAAGTCGGGTTATGGTTCGGGAACTATTGATTAGTCTAGAAGATCATTGGATGTTGGTCTAGAGGTTCGTTAGATGTCAGTCCTTAACCAAGTGTACAAACGGTGACGATTTGTAGGATCGTCAGGGCATACGGAACGTACGAGTCTCGAGTCCCGGGAATTGGTGAACGAGTGTAAATATGTGTATTTACTTGTGTTATGTGTTTACAATCATTATGTGACTTGTCGGTACGTGAATATGCATTAACATATGTTAAAACGGGGTTTAACGCGCAAAACGCACAAAACCAACCCCTATAGGCGAGTAGGAGGTCTACTCACCTATAGGGGAGGCGAGTAGGGGACCCTAAGGGCGAGTAGGGTCCTACTCGTGTGTAGTTAAGGGCGAGTAGGCCCAATCACATGAACATTCAGGCGATTAGAAGCCCTAATCGCCTGAAACTGCTGCATACTCGCTAGTTACGTGCTGGACGACTAAAAACGACTATAAATACCATACTTAACCTCCTAAACTTCATTATACCAACCCTAGTCGTCCCATAACCCGCCCCAACACATAAACAACCTCTGGAAGGCGATTTTTGATCAAAACTCAAGGTTTCAAGCTTGAATCATCATATTTTCATAATCCTAAGGTTTGATTTTCATCCATAACTCTTTATAAACGTTTTTAATCAATCCCTAATGGTCCAGACCTGTTCTTAAACGAAAAAGCTTTCTGAAAATCGTCAATAAGGATTGTTAATCGGATTATAACTAATATGCATGCATTATGGGTGTGTATGATTAGAAAGCTAGGGTTTTTATGATTCATGATGATGATTTGATATGTTATTATGATAGATCAGTATTGATATTGATATTATGATGATAGGAATCTCAGTAATTGGATATTAGGGTTATGATTACGCGTGTTAGTATGATGTTGCATGCTATGTGAAGTGGTGTTTGGATTACTTGGTTGCATGCAGGACTGATTATACGAGGTTAAACGAAGGATTTTGGGTTAAACATGTTTAGGATAGTGTTTGGGATGATATTGGGTGGTTACACACGTTCTGGATCTGATTTGGAGCGTTAAACGCGCGAAAAACCGGAACAGCAAGGTTACAGGCGAGTAGCATTCCTAATCGCCTATGTTATAGGCGAGTAGGGTGCTAATCGCCCATAATACAGGCGAGTAGAGGTCTACTCTTGTGTAAGATCAGGTGATTAGCCCTAATTGCCTATAAGTTCATGTGAATAGCCCTAATTGCCTATAAGTTCAGGGGAGTAGCCCTAATTGCTAGTAAGTTCAGGGGAGTAGCTCCTAATCGCCTATAATAGAGGCGAGTAGGGTTTCTAATTGCTAGTTGACCAACCTAATTGCTAGTTGACTTTTCCTAATCGCGTGTACTGCTGCTGTAAGTGTAAATTAGCATTCCGAGACCCGATTTAACATGTAGTAACATGCTAGGAACCCCGTAACATGTCTAATAACTTGGTAACATATATTTGGATGTATTTCGGTGATACGTGAACTATGTGCTATAACTTGTTGTGCGTTAACGTATGTTAAGTGTACTTGCGTTATTGTATGTTTTGGAGCGTAAACATAACACGGGGAGTCTCGGGTCACCAATGGGATGTCGAGTCTTGTATTTTGGGTCGGTTAAACAGTCACGGTGTTTTCAAACGAACTTGGTTATGGTCTGGACATCTAGGGACTAATTAGCCTGCGGGTTATTAGTCTAAGTACTTGTAACTGTCGTATGTTAGGTCGCCGCTTACGGGACTAGCATAGCAGCTGGGTTTACTCGGGTTAAGGAGTAACGCAACTTAAGGTGAGTTTACGGCCCCTCTTTTAAACTGGTTTCATATTTCGGGGGAGAAAACATGTGTTAAAACGATTATTTGGTAACTACTGTCATACTATGGGTTTCTATTGTGTACTACACGATCTTTGGAAGTCCCGGGGGGAACCATGAATGTGCGGGTTTGCACAACGGGGAAATGTGAATAGCGCTATTGGGAGTGACCAACCCCGCTCGTCGACTTGGAGGGTCGGCGGGTGCATATTGTCCCAAACAGGAACAACAGGAACAACAAGAACTACATCGGGCATACTTTTGGTATTCGCGTTAGTAATGGTTTTCCAATCGTGGTAGTAACAAAACGTACGCCTAGCTAGCGTATACTGGTTTTCGATTATTATAGTATGGACAGGTGGACTTGGTACTTGGATACAAAACCTGTAAACTCACCAGCATTTTTGTGCTGACGTAAACTTTTACATGTTTTCTCAGGTCGCTAAGGTAGCACGACTGGACTAGGGCGCACGCGTCTGCACGGCGTCTTACTAGGGTTGCATGGTCTTTTGAACGTTGAACTATTGTTTCATTATTGAGATATTGTTTTTAAATAAGCTTCCGCTGTAAACGGGGATTTTAAACTATGTTTTGAAATTGCATTTATGTTCATTTAGACTTGTTTATTGTGATCGTTGGTTTGGATCCTGGTTTGTCATGCGCCTCGCGGTAAAACTCCGCAAGTGGATTTTGAGGGTGTGACAGATTGGTATCAGAGCCAATGGTTATAGTGAACTAGGACTGCATGTAGAGTCTAGTCTATAGCCGAGTCGCACACACTAGACGATCACATGGTACTAAACGTTATAGTGGTTTACGTATGGTCTTGTCGGGGTGTCTCTAAATCGTTGGTCTTTCTACGTTACATCATCCGTTCTATCTTAGGCTGGGTTACTTGTTTTCTAGGCAATGTAGTCTATTGGGGTAACTCGTGTGCTCTCGAGATTTGTCCAAGGCTCGGACATCTCCCTTTCGCACTCCAATAGAAACACTTGTCATAAACTACCGTAGTATTACGGTGTGTAGCTAAGAGTCTATGTTCGGTGATTTGAACTTTGAACTAGGAGAACACTTGGAGGACCATGTAGAGCGTTTTATCATTTTGGGTGCACACAAAATCATAAAACAAAATGCATGGAAGTCCTGGTGAACTCTGGGTTTGGAGGGATAGTCCTGGATTGGATCTAGCTGTGATCTTGTGAACATTAGTGGTTATCTTTAACTGCGAAACTAAATTTTCTCGTTCTTTCTGCCAGAATCATGTCTGGAGTGCGTGGAGGACGTGGAGGTGGTCGCAATGGTGGACGTGGTGGTGGTCGCGGTGGTGCTGGTGGTCGTGGTGGAGGTATTAACCTATCACAGGCTGATCTGAACAACTTGCTCCAAGCTGCCTTTCAGTTAGGGCACAACGGTGGTGGTAAGTTGTTTTATCCGTTTTCTTTGCCTCATTGGTGAACCTTGTTTACGTTATTCGTGGTTTCTCATACGTTTCATTTCAGGTGGTCCTGTTGACCCACCCCCACCCATGTGCACCTACAAGATGTTCCGGGACTGTAAGCCCCAGGAATTCTCTGGCACTGAGGGTGCGGTGAGCTTGCTTAGGTGGTTGGAGAAAGTGGAGTCGGTATTTCTGATGTGTAACTGTCTCCCAGAAGATCGGGTAAAGTATTCTGCTGCGTTATTTCAGGACGTGGCATTGACTTGGTGGAATGGTATCACCCAGAACATGGGTATTGGAGAGGCATATGCTATGCCATGGGAGAATTTTGTGCAGTTGCTGAAGCGTGAGTATTGTCCGAGGGAAGAGGTACAGAAACTGGAGCATGAGGTGTGGAACCTCAAGATGAATGGGTCGGAAATCGAGAAGTATACTGTGAGACGGAATGAGTTGGCCGTGCTGTGTCCCGATCTGCACGTGCCAGAATATCGTAGGATTGAACACTATGTCTCGGGGTTAGTACCGGAAATTGCAGGGTTAGTGGCTGCTGGAAATCATCCTACGTATGCAGAGGTAGTTCGATCGGCCCATAGGATGACCAACTTAAAAGTGAATGAGGGGATTTTGCCTGCGAAAGGTTCGACTGTTAAGGCTCCAGAGAACAACAAGCGCAAGTGGGAGAACGACGGGAAAGGATCTGGGTCAGCACAGCAGGGTAAAAGGTATGATAATGGGGGTTCATCTTCTTCGGGTAACAAGCAGGGTGGTTATGCGGGAAAACTGCCCAAATGCAACAAGTGTGGACGCCATCACCAAGGGAACTGCGATAGTAATCGTTGTCACCGCTGCCAGCGAACAGGCCACTATGCTAAGGATTGTCGGGCTACACTTCCATCGACTCAGGCTCCGACTAACAGCTCAGCTCCGACTACTCAGGGGACTACAAGGAAACAAGGATGCTACAACTGTGGTGACACTGGGCATTACAAGAAGGATTGCCCAAAGCTGAAGCAGGGTGGGAATAACGGAAATGGGAACAACGGGGGCGACGGCAGAAATGCACGTGCCTTCGTCATTGGAGCTGCTGAGGCTAGGCAGGACCCTGACACAGTCACCGGTACGTTTCTTCTCAATAATCGTTCTGTTAGCGTGTTATTTGATTCTGGTGCCGACAAGAGTTTTGTATCCATGGATGTTAGTCGACTGCTAGATGTAGTACCCGTACCATTAGAGACCAAGTATGTTATTGAGTTGGCTGATGGTAAAACGATTGAGGCTACTAGTGTCCTTCGGGAGTGTCAATTAGAGTTGTCGGGTTTATCGTTCCCCATCGACCTTATGCCGGTACCTTTGGGTAGTTTTGACATTGTGGTAGGAATGGATTGGTTATCTTTGTATCGCGCGGAGATTGTCTGTTACGATAAGGTTATTCGGATTCCTCTCCCTGATGGAGAATTCCTTTCTGTGTACGGTATCAAGGGTGGTGTTCCGCTAAACATCATCTCTAGCATGAAAGCCCTTAAGTGTCTTCGAAAGGGTTATCCAGCTGTTTTGGCGCTTTTATCTGTTTCCTCTGTTGAGGAGAAGAAGATCGACGACATTCCGGTGGTACGCGAGTTTCCTGATGTTTTTCCCGATGATTTATCTGGTCTTCCTCCTCATCGTCAAGTCGAGTTCGGTATTGATCTTGTACCAGGGGCTGCTCCTATTGCTCGGGCCCCCTACCGTCTTGCACCTCCCGAGATGCAGGAATTGTCTAGTCAGTTACAGGAACTCTTGGACAAGGGTTTCATCCGGCCAAGTTCTTCCCCTTGGGGAGCCCCGATTTTATTTGTTAAGAAGAAGGATGGGAGTTTCCGATTGTGTGTAGACTACAGAGAACTGAACAAATTGACCGTCAAGAACCGTTATCCTCTTCCACGTATTGATGATCTGTTCGACTAGCTTCAGGGTTCTAGTTATTATTCCAAGATCGACTTGAGGTCCGGTTATCACCAGCTGCGCGTCAGGGAGGCTGACGTTGCAAAGACTGCTTTTCGAACACGTTATGGCCATTTCGAATTCTTGGTCATGCCTTTCGGTCTCACGAACGCACTGGCGGTTTTCATGGACTTGATGAACCGCGTCTGTAAACCATATTTGGACAAATTCGTCATTGTATTTATTGATGACATTCTGATCTACTCCAAGAACGAGACCGAACACGGGGAACATCTGCGGTTAGTTTTGGAACTCTTGCGACGGGAACAACTTTACGCCAAGTTCTCAAAGTGTGACTTTTGGTTACGCGAAGTTCAATTCCTAGGACATGTGGTTAATGAACTAGGGATTCATGTCGATCCAGCTAAAATCGAAGCGATCAAGGGCTAGGGAGCACCAAAGACGCCAACTGAGGTGCGGCAATTCCTAGGCCTTGCGGGCTACTATCGTCGTTTCATTCAGGGGTTCTCGAAGATTGCTCAACCCCTCACCACTCTCACTCAGAAGGACAGGAAGTTCGACTGGGGTGAACCACAAGAGTCAGCGTTTGAAGAACTGAAGTCTAAACTATGTTCTGCTCCTATTTTGTCTTTACCTGAGGGCCCTGATGATTTTGTTGTTTACTGTGATGCTTCCATTCATGGACTTGGTTGCGTGTTGATGCAACGCGAGAAAGTGATTGCGTATGCTTCTCGTCAACTCAAGGTACACGAGAAGAACTACACCACCCATGACTTGGAATTGGGTGCCGTGGTATTCGCGTTGAAAATTTGGAGACATTACTTGTACGGTACCAAATGCACCATCTACACCGATCACAAGAGTCTCCAACACATTTTCGACCAACAACATTTGAACATACGGCAGCGTCGTTGGATTGAACTTTTGAACGACTATGATTGTGCTATTAAGTACCATCCTGGCAAGGCGAATGTTGTAGCAGACGCCTTGAGCAGGAAGGAATCTACTAAACCTCGTCGTATTCGGGCGTTGCAGCTCACTATCCATTCATCGTTACCTGATCAACTCCGTTCTGCCCAATTGGAAGCTTTGAAGGAGGAAAACCTTAAAGCTGAAACTATGCACGGTGCCGACAAGCACCTAGAGCGAAGGCCTGATGGCCTGCACTATTTCGCAGAACGTATATGGGTTCCTTTATTCGGGGGACTACGGGAGCTTGTCCTTGATGAGGCTCATAAGTCCCGGTATTCTATTCATCCTGGTTCGGATAAGATGTACCAAGATCTGAAGGTGCTTTACTGGTGGCCAAACATGAGGTCGGACATAGCCTCATACGTGAGCAAATGCTTGACCTGTGCTAAGGTCAAGGTGGAATACCAGAAACCGTCGGGTCTCCTGCAACAACCTGAAATTCCGGAATGGAAATGGGAACGGATTACTATGGATTTTGTCACACAACTTCCTAAATCACCAAGCGGGAATGACAAGATATGGGTGATTGTCGATCGATTGACGAAATCAGCTCATTTTCTTGCTATTAAGGAGACCGACACCATGGATCGTTTGGCTCGTCTTTACTTGAAGGAAGTTGTTTCTAAGCACGGGGTACCAGTTTCTATTATCTCGGATCGTGACTCCCATTTTACTTCTCACTTCTGGAAGTCTTTGCACAAGGCTTTGGGTACCCAACTAGACATGAGTACGGCTTATCATCCACAGACTGACGGTCAGAGTGAGCGTACGATTCAAACTTTAGAAGACATGCTGCGGGCATGTGTGATCGATTTTGGAAAGGGTTGGGAAGCTCATCTGCCGTTAGTAGAATTCTCGTATAATAACAGTTATCACACGAGCATCAAGGCTGCTCCGTTCGAAGCACTGTACGGACGGAAATGCCGTTCTCCTCTTTGTTGGGCTGAAGTGGGTGAGAGTCAACTCACTGGGCCTGAACTAGTGTACGAAACTTCGGAAAAGATCGTACAGATTCGTAATCGGTTGGCGGCGGCACGGGACCGGCAAAAGAGTTATGCTGATCAGCGTCGCAAACCACTGGAATTCCAAGTCAATGACAAGGTACTTCTAAAAGTCTCGCCGTGGAAGGGCGTCATACGCTTTGGGAAGCGTGGCAAACTCAATCCGCGGTATGTCGGCCCATTTACGATCCTGGAACGGATTGGGCCGGTGGCATATCGACTTGATCTACCGACGGAGCTCGGTAACGTACATAACGTCTTTCACGTGTCAAACTTGAAGAAGTGTCTGGCTGACGAGTCTCTCATCGTTCCACTAGAAGAGATCAAGGTTGATGATCGTCTTCGGATTGTGGAAGAACCTGTGGAGATCCTTGATTACAAGATTCGTAGCCTGCGTCACAGCAAGATTCGTATCGTTAAGGTTCGGTGGAACTCGGACCGGGGACCGGAATATACATGGGAACGGGAGGATCAGATGAAGTCTAAGTATCCTCATCTTTTTCCTAAGGAAGCGTTCGAGTCGAGACATGTCTCTTCGGCAGCTGAATGAATCTCGGGTCGAGATTCCTTTTAACGTGGGGATGATGTGACAACTCGGGTAAATCTCTCTCTTTTGGTTTCTATCTTTTGTTTGTTCCTTCGTTATTTCTTTTGTTCTTTTGGTACTTGAGCAATTTTCGGGACGAAAATTCTTTTAACGTGGGGATGATGTGACACCCGGCAAATTCTGGTTAACAACGTTGTCTAGATGAAAGTCTACCTTAGCGAGTCACGTGTATATTGTACTTAACTGGGTTAGTTAAGTCGGGTTATGGTTCGGGAACTATTGATTAGTCTAGAAGATCATTGGATGTTGGTCTAGAGGTTCGTTAGATGTCAGTCCTTAACCAAGTGTACAAACGGTGACGATTTGTAGGATCGTCAGGGCATACGGAACGTACGAGTCTCGAGTCCCGGGAATTGGTGAACGAGTGTAAATATGTGTATTTACTTGTGTTATGTGTTTACAATCATTATGTGACTTGTCGGTACGTGAATATGCATTAACATATGTTAAAACGGGGTTTAACGCGCAAAACGCACAAAACCAACCCCTATAGGCGAGTAGGAGGTCTACTCACCTATAGGGGAGGCGAGTAGGGGACCCTAAGGGCGAGTAGGGTCCTACTCGTGTGTAGTTAAGGGCGAGTAGGCCCAATCACATGAACATTCAGGCGATTAGAAGCCCTAATCGCCTGAAACTGCTGCATACTCGCTAGTTATGTGCTGGACGACTAAAAACGACTATAAATACCATACTTAACCTCCTAAACTTCATTATACCAACCCTAGTCGTCCCATAACCCGCCCCAACACATAAACAACCTCTGGAAGGCGATTTTTGATCAAAACTCAAGGTTTCAAGCTTGAATCATCATATTTTCATAATCCTAAGGTTTGATTTTCATCCATAACTCTTTATAAACGTTTTTAATCAATCCCTAATGGTCCAGACCTGTTCTTAAACGAAAAAGCTTTCTGAAAATCGTCAATAAGGATTGTTAATCGGATTATAACTAATATGCATGCATTATGGGTGTGTATGATTAGAAAGCTAGGGTTTTTATGATTCATGATGATGATTTGATATGTTATTATGATAGATCAGTATTGATATTGATATTATGATGATAGGAATCTCAGTAATTGGATATTAGGGTTATGATTACGCGTGTTAGTATGATGTTGCATGCTATGTGAATTGGTGTTTGGATTACTTGGTTGCATGCAGAACTGATTATACGAGGTTAAACGAAGGATTTTGGGTTAAACATGTTTAGGATAGTGTTTGGGATGATATTGGGTGGTTACACACGTTCTGGATCTGATTTGGAGCGTTAAACGCGCGAAAAACCGGAACAGCAAGGTTACAGGCGAGTAGCATTCCTAATCGCCTATGTTATAGGCGAGTAGGGTGCTAATCGCCCATAATACAGGCGAGTAGAGGTCTACTCTTGTGTAAGATCAGGTGATTAGCCCTAATTGCCTATAAGTTCATGTGAATAGCCCTAATTGCCTATAAGTTCAGGGGAGTAGCCCTAATTGCTAGTAAGTTCAGGGGAGTAGCTCCTAATCGCCTATAATAGAGGCGAGTAGGGTTTCTAATTGCTAGTTGACCAACCTAATTGCTAGTTGACTTTTCCTAATCGCGTGTACTGCTGCTGTAAGTGTAAATTAGCATTCCGAGACCCGATTTAACATGTAGTAACATGCTAGGAACCCCGTAACATGTCTAATAACTTGGTAACATATATTTGGATGTATTTCGGTGATACGTGAACTATGTGCTATAACTTGTTGTGCGTTAACGTATGTTAAGTGTACTTGCGTTATTGTATGTTTTGGAGCGTAAACATAACACGGGGAGTCTCGGGTCACCAATGGGATGTCGAGTCTTGTATTTTGGGTCGGTTAAACAGTCACGGTGTTTTCAAACGAACTTGGTTATGGTCTGGACATCTAGGGACTAATTAGCCTGCGGGTTATTAGTCTAAGTACTTGTAACTGTCGTATGTTAGGTCGCCGCTTACGGGACTAGCATAGCAGCTGGGTTTACTCGGGTTAAGGAGTAACGCAACTTAAGGTGAGTTTACGGCCCCTCTTTTAAACTGGTTTCATATTTCGGGGGAGAAAACATGTGTTAAAACGATTATTTGGTAACTACTGTCATACTATGGGTTTCTATTGTGTACTACACGATCTTTGGAAGTCCCGGGGGGAACCATGAATGTGCGGGTTTGCACAACGGGGAAATGTGAATAGCGCTATTGGGAGTGACCAACCCCGCTCGTCGACTTGGAGGGTCGGCGGGTGCATATTGTCTCAAACAGGAACAACAGGAACAACAGGAACTACATCGGGCATACTTTTGGTATTCGCGTTAGTAATGGTTTTCCAATCGTGGTAGTAACAAAACGTACGCCTAGCTAGCGTATACTGGTTTTCGATTATTATAGTATGGACAGGTGGACTTGGTACTTGGATACAAAACCTGTAAACTCACCAGCATTTTTGTGCTGACGTAAACTTTTACATGTTTTCTCAGGTCGCTAAGGTAGCACGACTGGACTAGGGCGCACGCGTCTGCACGGCGTCTTACTAGGGTTGCATGGTCTTTTGAACGTTGAACTATTGTTTCATTATTGAGATATTGTTTTTAAATAAGCTTCCGCTGTAAACGGGGATTTTAAACTATGTTTTGAAATTGCATTTATGTTCATTTAGACTTGTTTATTGTGATCGTTGGTTTGGATCCTGGTTTGTCATGCGCCTCGCGGTAAAACTCCGCAAGTGGATTTTGAGGGTGTGACAGTGGTGGTGATGGTGGATGGTGGTGGTGGACGGTGGTAGGTGGTGGTGGACCGTGGTTGGTGGTGGGTGAGAAGAAGAGAAGTGGAGAAGACCTTTGAAGTCCTTATAAGACTTTGGAACAAGTCTGCACCAAGAAGGGGTCAGGAAAACCTTTTTGAGTGAAAGGTCTTCCAAAAAAACAAACAATCTGCAGACCCCAAATGTCTACGCGCGTCTGCGTCGCGCAGACAAAAGAGGTCAGAAGTGTTTCTGAGCAAAAAACAAACAGCACCTAAGTGTTTTACGAAAATAGCCCCCTCTCGTCTCTTTGGAGAGACGGGTCACCAAGTTCGAGACGTTTCAGGTTTGGACAAGTTAGATGACGACACTTGTCTCTCCCCGCATGCCTGGCGTCTTAGCACCACTGAGACGTCTCCGGTAAAGCTAGACACGTTTCTTGTGACGTCTCCAGTGACGTCTTGCTTGACGTCTCCCTCTATGCTTTTTCCGGTGAGAATAGTTTACTAACCTCATTATGGTGATGTCTTCGGTAGGTTTAAGGTGACGTCTTCCTCTGTGCTTTTTCTAGTGAGATCTGTATTACGAAGATGAAGAATAACTTTAGAGGGAAAGAGGAGGAGGAGGACGTCTCCGGTGAGATTTGTAGCAAGAACAAGTGAAAATTCAAATCTTGAAAACTTTATATGAAAACAGAGGAATTTGATGGATGAAAAAGACACCCATCTCTACAAATGAATGTTGATGGATGAAAGAAATGGATGAAAAATACAATGTTTTTAGGGTTTGGAAGAAATTGATAGAAGAGAAGGAGAGAAAAGAAGAGGAGGTAACCTAAAAAAAAAAGACTGTAAAGAAGCTCAGCGGGGAAGAGAGAGAGAGAGTGAGGAGAGAAGGAGAGAGAGAGAGAGTCAAGTGTAATTATTAGGAGAGAGAGTGAGAGATGGTGATGACGTGACGGTGAGTTATTGGCTGGACCTGAAACGTCTCAGGAGACGTCTCAAACTTGGTGACCCAAAGAGACGGCAGGGAGCTATTTTCGTAAAATAATTGGTCAAGGGGTTATTTTCGTAATTATCCCAATTAAAAACATGTGTGGGACTGCGTATAGCAAGTCTCTAAAAAAACTATATAACTTTATTCATATATTATTATTTTGAATGGATCTTTTGCTTTCAGACTGGTATTAGTTAAACATTGACCTTGCATTATTAAAGTTAAAATAAAAGAATGATAGGCAACCAGAAAGAAAACGACCCATGGAATTTCTGATGTTTCACACCCTCGTACTTTTTCTTTATTCTATACTCTATTTTATTCAATCTATAGAATAGCTGTAGAAACTGGTACTGGCCCCTTGGGGCCTCAAACTCAAAAAAGGCCACAAATAAATTTAAATGATTTTTTTAATTAACTTTATAAAATCCTTAAAACTATTAGGGTGGATGAGGTGGTTGGTGATAGAATCACACCATCACTCCTAATAATATAATATGGTGTCACTTTATTTTTATCACACTTCATCACATTTATCACTAAGGGCGGACGAGGTGGTCCGTGATGGCCACCCCGTGATGGCCGTGATGGCGTGAAACACCGGCCAGCCAAAGATTTCGCGGCCGTGATACAATATATTCGTGACGTATATCGCGATGGTTTTGTTTCTCATTTTGATATTTATGTACAAAAGACAAAAAAAAGTTTCAAGTATTATGTTTTTTTTTTGTCTTTTTCAAGAAGATAACAATATATTTAGGGAAAGTATATGGAAGAACTCAAACAAACCCAATGCTTGGTTCATATGCTTCCACATCATTCCACCCAAGATTTCATCTTATTATAATAGGAAGGGTAAATTGGAAATTTACACTATCCTCCTTCTCTCTCTCTCTCTCTCTCTCCATATATATATATATGTTTTCCCTCTTCTCTCTCTTTATTCTTTTTTTTCAAATTCAGATTCAAATCTCAATCCTCTCTCTCTAGGATAATGAACCACCTCCCACCATATACACCACCATCTACCACCCTAACTACCACCGTCTACCACCACCATCATGGCCTAAACAATAAACACGGCCACCATCATTTATCGTCTAAAAACAATACAGCACCACCACCTCCATCGACCACAGATCAGTTAGATAAACAGAGCAATATCTGTTAAATAAACACAACACCACCTCCATCTCTACTTTGTGAATCGTCTGTTTTTCTGGTATCGTCTCTGTTTTGTGCATTGTCAGTAAACTTTCTGATTATTATTATTATTATTATTATTATTATTATTATTATTATTATTATTATTATTATTATTATTACCATTCCTTCATGTTTGTGAGTTCTGTGACACAGTGAATAACGTCCAATTGCTCCATTTTGTAGGTATTTTTATGATCTAGAAATTGGCTAAGATCAATGGAAGCTTCGGTAATGTTTCTCGATTCTCTCTCTCCTCTCTCCCTCTCTTTTCTGGATCTGGAATTGGAGTTGGGATCTGGATCTGGAGTTGTGGTTGGTTAAGCTTTGGTGGATTTCTTGTTTTTTTTTAATAATTAAGCTTGCATACCAAGTGTTTGATCAAATGCTTGAATGAAAAAAACAAAACTTATGTTAACCTTTTTGATTTTTTTTATTTTTATTATTTTGTTTATGTTAGATTGTTATTGGATTAGGGACATGAGGTTGATAGATCACATGTAATTGATAAATAAATGTGTCATCTTTTTATGTTAGTATATGCTAACACATGTAATTGATGAATAAATGTGTAATCTTTTTATGTGTTTAAGGAGCCCAACTAATATGTGTTTCTGTTCTAGTGCTGGTTTTCAGGTGTAGGAATGTAATCTATATCTATAAAGAAATTCCTTTGTTTCATATTTTTTATGCTCACACATGTTAGTGATGCTAACACATGCTAGTATATACCCAACTAATAGTTGTTAGGGTCCATATGACATACGTTATTTTCAGTCAAACATATGTTTTAGAATATGCTAACACATGCTACTGATGCCTTTTATTATATTATATATTTCATGAATATGAGGATAATTTTTTGGTATATGTTTTTGGATTGGTTATGATTTGATTTTTTAAATTTATTATTGTTGGATTTCAAACCCTATTAATCGTATTTGAGTAGTTGTATTAACATAGTTATAAAATTGAGTATTATTATTATTATTATTATTTATTATTATTATTATTATTATTTAAAAGCAACGTGATTTTTGTGTCGAGTAGGAACCACTTAGAATTGTGTCTATTTTTTGCAGTTCGAGTCTTGTATGCTCACACACGTTAGTGATGCTAACACATGCTAGTATATGCCCAACTAACAGGTGTTAGGGTCCATATGACATACATTAGTTTCATTAAAACATATGTTTTAGAATATGCTAACACATGCTACTGATGTATTGTTGGATTTCAAACCATATTAATCGTATTTGAGTAGTTGTATGAACATATTTTTAAAAATCGCGTTTAGTGTTGTTTATACACATGTTTGAGTATTATACACTTGGCACTTCAAATTGAGTACGATACACATGGCATTGCAGATTTGGTATTGTTTATACACATGTTAGTGATGCTAACACATGCTAATTGCTAGTATATACCTAACTAACAGGTGTTAGGGTTCATATGACATACGTAGTATATGCCCAACTAACGTGTGTTAGGGTTCATATGACATACGTTATTTCAGTAAAACATATGTTTTTAGAATACACTAAACATGTTAATGATGTCTCATTATATGTTTCGGAGAGCCCAACTAACACGTGTTATCTTTTTTTGTAGGTAAAGAGATGCTTTGTGTTAAAGATGAAGATGGGTATCAAGAACGAAGCATAGTTAGATCTTTTTTATGTTGTTATGATAGTTTTTTTATCATTCACAAATAATTATGTATGTATGAAAACTTTTTTTGATACATTTTTAGTATTGATTGTAATGATCGTTTTTATCATTTATTAAATAAATACACATTTTATGTGTTCTTTTATTATATGTCTGGTAACACATGTTAGCGATGTCTCACACGAGGTCAGAATTTTGCATCACAACACTAACGTATGTTAATTTTTCGTGCTGGAAAAAGTGTCATAAAGTAGGAGAGAGATGACTTGACAAGTGTCAAATCAACTTTTTTAAACCTAGGATTTAGAAAATTAGAGTGGCTCACTTGCTTTAGTAAGATTACCATATTGCCCTTTATCCAATTTTATATTATAATGGCCCACTTGCTTTTGATTATTACATAGAAATTAATCATGGACCATTGATCAAACTTGATCAATAGTCACAATAGAGTTTCTAAGGTTTTTCATGAAGATGAGGTTTCCTTTTTAACTCAAAATATTAACCCAAATTTTTTATAACAATATGTAAACCAAAAGATTATATTATTAAGTTTTTTTACGGGGACCTCGAATCGTGGTCGTGTTCGTTGCCGGAGCAACGCTTTGAACTGAAAAAGAGTTTTAGCAGAGTTTGGTGAACTTGTCGGGGGAACACAACGTACGTATGATTCAATCTCTCACAAGTACGCGGAGCTCCAATCAAAGTGTCAAACCTTTGAAACCTTTTTTAAGCAAGTGGTGAATAATCGACTATGCAGCTGAGGTCAAGGTTGATTTTCAGCATGATTTGGCGTGACGAATGTTACGCCCAAAATTTTGTTAGGTTTTTACTATGTATTGTTTTAGTAGTTTTTATTTTATTTCTAGTAGTGTGTTATTTTTTTTTAATTTAATGCAATGTTTTTTTATTTTATTTAATGTAATATTTTTTATTTTATTTAATTTAATTTAATGTTTTTATTTTTTTAAAGGGGAAATGGAATCTAATAATCCCAACTTTGGGGGGTTGGAAGGCAGCGGTCCCAACTTGCAACTTGTACCACAGCAGTCCCAACTTGTCAACTATTTAACTTGGTTGGTCCCAGACTAACTGAGGTTAACTTTTCCAGTTAAGTACCACGTAGGCATCCTACGTGGCAGTCCATGTGGCAAAATCTGTCCCACTTGGCAAAAAAAACGTGGGCCCTACAATGAACATGTGTCTTTGTCTTTTTATTTAATATATATATATATATATATATATATTATACCAATCTATGTCTATATACACATATAAACACAGAGAGAAAGAGAGAGAGAGAGAGAGTAACAGAGGAGAGAGGAGTAGGGTCTCCGGCAACCACCATCTACGGTGGCCTCCGACGACAACCGACCCCAAACCCCCTTTATCTAGAGACGGGAAGCAGTGGAGGAGGGAGAGAGAGAGAGAGAGAGAGAGAGAGAGAGAGAGAGAGAAACAATTGTAAAGGGGGAACTAGAGGAAGAAGGAGGGGAGCCATCGGCCGACACTTTTGGACTCGGAAGCTGAGAAGAATGGTGGGTTCAGGTGGTGACGTATGACGCCGGTGACGATTGTCCAGGTTAGGGTTTTAATTAAGGTCTCAGTTAAGGGCACAATTAGAGTTGGAGATGGTTGTTTTGGTTCAGATCTGGAGAGGTGACGAGGGATTATTGTTGATGGTGACGAGGGATTATTGTTGATGGTGGTTGTGGTTTAGATGGCGGCGGTGGCGGTGGTTGATGGTGACGAGGGATTATTGTTGATGGTGGTTGTGGTTCAGTTGGCGGTGGCTACAGAGGATGGTTGGTTGTTGACACAAGGTTCGGGTCAAGAGTCGGGTCAAGGAGACGGGGGTCACGAGGTCGGGTCAACAGAGGAGGAGGAGGAGGAGGGAGGGTGGTGGTGGTGTTTGTGGTGGTGGTGGTGGGTGTCGTCGGAGATGGTGGTGGTGGACGGTGGTGGCAGGTGGTTGTTGTGGTGAAGATGATGAAGATGTAGGGGTATATATATATATATATATATATATATATATATATATATATATATATATATATATAGGGGAAAGTTAATTTGAGAACACCTATATTTCGTGCGAACCGTGAGAACGGCATCTAAACCCATTCAAATTCAAAATTTCTTTTTACACTTGTCTTTATTACTAAAATACAATCCCAAAAACACAATTTACACGTAAAAATTCAAACGTATACGCAAATAATTTGTTTTTACACATGTGTAAATTTACTGTTTATACATGTGTAAACTGTTTCATTTACACATGTGTAAAAAGTTAATTTGAAAGTGTTTTTGCAAGAAAAGATGTATTATTTGGAAAGAAAACTCATTTATTAATGTTGTATTTTGATTAGAATGAGGTTTGTATTAAAAAAAATTGATTTTGATTGATTTTTTTACTTGTTCTTATGGTTCTCACAATATTTAGCGTTCTCAAGATAACCCTCCCCTATATATATATATATATATATATATATATATATATATATATATATATATATATATATATATATATTCTTTTTTATTATTATTTAAAGATTTTTTTAAATAATTAATAGATTTTTTTAATTGAAAAACAAGTGGGACCCACGTTTTTTTGCCAACTGGACAGATTTTGCCACGTAGGACTGCCACGTGGGATGCCCACGTGGCATTTAACAGAAAAAGTTAACCTCAGTTAGTCTGGGACCAACCAAGTTAAATAGTTGACAAGTTGAGACTGCTGTGGTACAAGTTGCAAGTTGGGACTGCTGCCTTCCAACTCCCCAAAGTTAGGATTATTAGATTCCATTTCCCCTTTTTTAAAATGTAATGTTTTTATTTTATTTTTTTTAAAAGTTTAGTGATGAAATGTGAACACCGTCACATGGGTTTAGTGATGGAATGTGATATAATGTGATAAAATGAGGTGGCAGAATCTGATTGGATGTGATAGTGTGATGGGTGTGATAAAACCATTACCACCCCATGTGCCCTAAAAGGTTGGAGTGGAATGATACTATCACAATCTATTTTTTTTAAATAAAAATACAGCATTACGTTAAATAAAAAAACTTACATTGATTAAAAAAAATAGAGTTAAATGCCATTTTCGTCCTTGAGGTTTGACACTTTTTGCTAGTTTCATCCAAAAGTTTATTTTTTCTCATCTGGATCCAAAGGTTTTCAAATTTTTGCTGGTTCCATCCAAGTGCCTAACTCCGTTAGTCAATCTCAGTTAACTGAGGGGCAAAGTTGTCAATTCAAATTTCATCTATATAATAATAATAATAATAAAACTTATAAAAGAGTGTAGTTACAAACCACTTTCGATAATCAAGTAAGGTATTCTTTCACCCACACCTACAACAAACCACTTTCCTTATTCACATCAAATTCATCACAAGAATGAGAGTGAAATGAATTGTTCTTTCTAACAAAATTCATACATACAAATACAAACACACATACAGGTGATACGCAACCTTTTATCCATCTAAAAAAACGTCCCAAAAGTATTTTAGAATCAAGTATTTTAAGTTGATTTTGGGTAACGGTTTGAGGCTGGAATTCGGCTCCGAATTGGCAGGTTGCTTGACTATAAGAGGAACGCCGCACATCGGGAGGAACGATGACCAAGGTATTATTGAAGATCATTGCCAAAACATATTAATCGTGTTAAGAGATTTTGGTCGACGGATATCGAAGGGTGTAGTGGTGTTTAGCGTGTAATCAACAGAATTGTAATCATCACGATTAACCACAATAAAAACCCCCAAATATGTGTTCACAATCAATTACAACAAAACCCACAAATCTGTGTTCATGATTTTGAAAGAAAAGGTTCAGGTCGATTATATGGTTGATGGATATTGCGGGTCAAGTGGTTCAAGTCGATAACAATGGCTCTGACATCTTCATCTTTATGGTTCTGACAAACTAGGTGGTGGTGTTGTTTGAGTTGCAGGTACGGTGGCGGTGGTAGTGGTGGTGGTGGAGTTGGATTAATAATGGTGATGGTGTTGACGAAAATACAAATGAAAAGATGAAGGGGAGAGATAGTAGATACATCACCATTGTTGAATTTAGAGTTTATCTGATTAGGGTTTCTTCACATTAGGGGGAAGAAGATGAATTGGGGGTGAAGTGGTGAACTAGGGATTGTGTGTGAGTTAAATAGGGTAAGGATTAAAAAGAGACGAATGGACAAAAATGCCCTTCACTTAACTGACTTTGACTAACTGTGTTAACGAGTTGGATGAAACTAGCAAGAATTTGAAAACCTTTGGATCCATATGAGAAAAAATAAACTTTTGGATGAAACTAGCAAAAAGTGTCAAACCTTAGAGACGAAAATGACATTTAACTCAAAAAAATACTAGAAAATATAAACTAAAATAAAATAAAAATGAATTAATAAAATTAAGTGAGTGGTGGGTACGGGTGCTCGAACACGATATCTAAACTACCGACGTGTTCCGTTAGATCGTGTCGAAGTTGAAAGTGGGTTTCTTCAAGTGCGGCATACAAACGTGTTATGTCGTGTCTAGTCGGTCTTTGTAGATACTTTTTACCGTATAAAGAAATAATAGCATTGCAAAAAAAAGAGTAAAGAGACTCGCTTAAATTTCTACTCGACATATTTAAATATTCATCAAATTCGTCAGGAATGTTTCCGGTAGCAAGTTGACGAATTATAGATGTGCATTTTTGTATCACCGTAAAACTCCTATTTCCCCTAGCATCATACCCTTCTTGAAACCATTCGTAGTTAGCTTCGATGTCTCCGACAATCTTTAAAAATAATTCATTTGATAAACGGAAACGATTTTTAAACCTCGCGTCATTGTACTTTGGGTTTTCTACAAAGTAAGCGTTCATCAACACTTCACTTGCCCCCCACCGATCACGGAATCAATTTTTTTCTTTGCGCGTCGCGTATCTTGATGCTCCACGGCTTGGCAAACATGTGCAAAAAATTTCATTGTTTCACCCGACGAATTGGAAGAACTAGACGAGTCGAGTGGATACGAAGGGCCTTGCATTTTTTTTTTTGGCTGTTTGATTGTTGAAGATATTGTTTGATTGTTTGTGATATTAATTTTGGTTGAAAAAAATGAGATTATATAGAGATTTTAATTATTAAAAAAAATTAACGGCTAGCTAACGGTCATCAGACCGTTGCCAACGTTCCTAAATGGCTGATGACCATCACGGTTTTATTTCGTCGCGGGCGTGATACAATACGTGGGGCAGTGTTCGTGACCATCACGGACCACTCCACCCACCCTTATTGCTATTAAATAACCTTGACAAATGTTGTTTACATGTACTCGTGGTCCTTTTTGTACAATTGCCGCGCGCAGTTGTGATGAACCTTGTATAAATTGTTGGGTTTTGTGTCTTTGTACTTTTCCATCGGTTCATCCCTGTCGAAACCACGCTCGATTTTTCTTTTTGGCATCGTCATAAGGTGATGCTCCTGTTTGGATTCATTTTATTCGTGCAATCCAATTAACATCTATGATGCGCTAGGCGTCGGGAAACAAAATGGGAAAGCCTGATACCCTTGAAAAAAAAACCCACGTCAAACAAAACACAATGTGTAATTGTCCATTGGCATCACTGACATGTCCAACTTGCCTTTCCGGTCCCCAATCGTAGCCTTAACGCCACATGACATCCCATTTACGGGTTAGACCTCGCATGTGCGGCATAGGCGGCCCATGGGCCCAAAATTTTTTAATGCGTTTTTTAAACATACCCTATAATTAAATTTAAAAGTCAAAACCCAATTTGTTTTTAAACCCATTAAGTTATCGGATTTAGTTAGGGTCAAATAAACAAATAAACTTTGTTCTCAAAAAAACCCAACTCTCCAATGGGGCCATATTTTTTATGAAATCGTATCGGTCCTGTTTTCTTTAACTCACCCAAGACCACTGAATTATCACCGATTCTCAGGGACAACCTTGATGTACTGCTTTGATCTACCCTTCTATTCAGACAAAATTAGGGCTCGCTTTAGTATCGACCAGTGCTTTTCTAGGTATTCCACTTAATTACGATTATGTGGATAGAGACGTGCCATAGACTTTACCCAAGTGTCGTCGTTTTTGGTGGGGTTTAGCGTGCATCCGCGTATTAAGTGGCTTCCCCTTAGGCAATATTTAAGCATTCTCTGTGGATGGGCACGCAATTGATGTTTATATTTGTTGAATTGTGTATATGGTGTATAAAAAGATGCTTGCACTTTCATGTTTAAATTTAGAGAAAATTACCAAAATAAACATCTACTGCGTCTAAACAATAATGACGTGCTGCTTTTTGCGTCTACCAATCAGACGATTACACGTGTAAAGTCTTCAGACGCTTCAATTTTTAAGGTCTCCGCGTCTGTTCTTTAGACGCGAGGCTGTTGTTTAGACGCAATCTGTTTCCTTTCGCGTCTAAAGAAAAGGTGCTCGGTTTTGCGTTTAAACAACAGCCTCGCGTCTAAAGAACAGACGCAGAAACCTTAAAAATTGAAGCGTCTTAGAGACTTTACACGTGTAATCGTCTGATCGGTAGACGCAAAAACTTTAAGGTCCCTGTTGTTTAGACGCGGTAGATGTTTATTTTGGTAATTTTTGTTGGTCAAGTGTTTAGTTTGGTAATTTTCTCTTAAATTTATCCATCTAGAGAAAAGTTGTAGATCAATTGTGAGTCACCGGATTTATAAAGTTATTCTATAATCATAATATATATATATATATATATATATATATATATATATATGGTAGGGTTCAAATAGGAACCAACCTTTAAGTAGGAACTATAGGAACCAATCTGAGTCATCCATCTTCAATGGCATGATTGTAAATAAGTAAAACTTTAATTAATTGTTATTTTAATAAAGGGGTATTATGTCTTTTGTTCAATATCATTTTTTAGGTGATTAATAAGAAACTCTTATATATTTGGAAACAACAAATTAGTGTTTATGGTATACCAAAACGTATTTATTGTATATACTATTAAAATTATATCTCGGTATATATACAACAGTGTACATTGGTGTATATTCGTTTTTTCATTCATCATCATTCAACATCATTCAACATCATCAACACAGATATACATTGGTGTATATTGGTTTTTTCATTCATCATCATCAACACAGATATACATTAGTGTATATTCGTTTTTTCATTCATCATCAACACAGATATACATTGATGTACACATATATACATTGGTGTATATTCGTTTTTGAAGTGTACATTGGTGAATATCAGTTTTTTTTTGTTCATTCATCATCATCATCAAACACATATATAAAACTTTTAATTAAATTATATATGTAGGGTAGGGTTCAAATAGGAACCATAGCTTAAGTAGGAACCATAGGAACCACTTTATAGCCATTGATCTCTAATGGCATGATTGTAAATAAGTAAAACATTAATTAATTGTTTATTTTAATCAAAGGGTATTATTGACTTTTGTTCAATATGCTTATTTGTAGGTAATTAAGTCTAAATTTGTAACTGAATAATTATTAACCTCCATTTATTATACTCAATCCCTATAAAATCTCCCTATCAGTTTTTTTATTTCATTCATCATCATCGATATATATATACATTGGTGTATATTAGTTTCTTTTTTGTTTTTTCATTCATTGTGAACGCATATATACATTGGTGTATATCAGTATTTTTTCTCATTTACCATCATTATCGACACAGATATACGTTGGTGTATACCTGTTTCTTTTTTGTTTTTTCATTCATCGTCATCACCTTTAAGGTTCGGTCTCTTATCCTTTTTATGTAATATACACCAATGTATACTATACACTGGTGTATAGGCATTTAGCGTGTTCATCCTCACAACGGTTATGTCTCTTATCATCTTTTTGTAATATACACCAACGTATAATATACACTAGTGTATATGCATTTGAAAATAATTAAAGTGTCTCCTTCATTTTGACGTGATAATCCTAATTAGGGTTTGGTCGCTTAACCCTAAATGTAATATACACCAACGTATATTATCAAAAAAATACATAACCTCAATGTACTGCACATTCGATTCAAAGAAATTATGCAATTGATCTAATCTAACATAGCAAAATCATTACAAATACAATTCCAATTGATTATACATTTCGATCTAACAAAAACAAAAATAAATACCTAATACATCCGAGCAATTCAAGATTAAAAATAATAACAATTGATTAGTTTGAAAAAAAATAACAAAAACAGAAAATACATACATGTATACGAATTACTGATTAGGGTTGTTTTTCAAGATAATGATCGTAATAGTGGTTGAGAGTTTTAAGGAAACCAATCAATTCTTATTTAGTAACTGCTTTGATTATAAATTCTAATTATAATAAAAAGCTAATTAATTAAATATATATTTACACTAATACCCTCTAGATCAAAATTAAAAATGGATGGCTCAGATTGGTTTCTAAGTTCCTAACTAGGGTATTGGTTCCTATTTGATCTTATTCCTATATATATATATATATATATATAGAGAGAGAGAGAGAGGTATAGGAATTAGCTAACTTGTTATAAATAAATAATAGGAAACCTTATACATATATCAAGTGAAATGAAAAATCATGGTCCTCTCCTTTAGAAATAGAAAATGCAAAGTTCTTGTTTTCCTCCAAACCTCAGCTTGTCAACAAAAAAAGGAAACCAACACATAATATTGTTTCATTCAAAATTACTTTGCTCCCACCTTTATACCAAAATTAAAGGTCCCCTTCAACTCTAACATATCCAAAAGGGGAGGCCTTTGTCTAATACATTCAACAGGAGGGAGGGTCAATCTTACACAATTTGATCAGGCCCTCTCTAATCGTTAACATTTCTTTCTTTACATATTAAATCCAAAGTTAGATAGCTAGATTGTATAATTATATAGAAGACATATATATATAGGAGACATCCACAAAACAACAACATATATAGCTTTTTAAAGGGGCAAGGATTAAAGATGAGCAAGACAAGACTTGCCATCCTCACTGTGGCTTCCCTGGTGCTTCTAGGGGCCGCGATCTCCTTGATTGTAATGGTGCACAGACATTCTGAACCGAAATCCGATTCCACAAAGGCTGATAATGACATTGTGGCCTCCATCAAAGCGGTCTGCGATAACACAGATTATAAACAAACATGTGTTGACAGCCTTACCAAAGCTCAAACCCATTCCACAGATCCGTATGACCATGTAAAGACCTTGTTTGAGATCACAATCGCGCAACTTGATGATGCAGCGAAGAACTCAGCGCTGATGAAAGAGGCGCAAAAAGATCCAAGAACAAATGATGCTCTAAAGAGTTGCAAGGAGCTTGCTGGCCTTGCGGTTGATGATCTAAGAAGATCTTTTGACAACATGAATATTTTCAATCTTAATGATTTAGGACAAGCACTCTTCCAACTTAAGATATGGATGAGTGGTGCAATATCTTATCAACAAACATGCCTAGATGGGTTTGAAAAGACTGAAGGAGATGTAGGGGACCGAATGGGAAAATTGTTGAAGCAATCTATGGAGTTAACCAGCGACTGCCTTGCTTTGATCACCGATTTCTCACAATTTTTTCAAGCATTTGGCACGCCTCCTGCTGCTAATCGTCGGCTGCTTTCCATGTTTAACAACGATTACAGCTTTCCCGAATGGGTAGATGGGACGAAACGAAGAATCCTTCAGGAAGAACCCAAGAAGATCATTCCAAATGTTACTATTGCACTAGATGGGAGTGGAGACTATAAATCTATTAATGAAGCTTTGAAAGAGATTCCTGTTGAAGGAGACAACACGTATGTGATCTACGTTAAAGAAGGCGTATACAACGAGATCATTCGAATTCCCAAGAACTTGACTCATATAATGGTGATGGGTGATGGTCCGAATAAAACACGAATTACTGGAAGCTTAAACTTCATAGATGGAACTACCACCTACCACAGTGCAACTTTTGGTAAGCAATAGCTGTTGAAGTAAGTTAATACGCCTCATTTAGGGCTGAAAATCTATGACACGACATTTCAAACAACATGACTTAACACGAAGTTTATGGGTTCGGGTCATAAATGGGTTGAAACCTTAATGCCATGATTACAAACATGTCTAAAGTATAAGAGAATGATCGACTGCACATTTTCATACAAGATATATATACAATGAAAAAGAGATATAATCTAGCCTATAATAAACACTAATAACATCACTTTAATTAGAACTTTGACTATGACCTTAAATTGGAAATACATATTCAAAATATACAATTATAACAATAAGAATTTTGTGTATCTCTAATATGCCCTCACAAGATGGACGACATTGGGATAAGTCCGATCTTGGATAAAAGTTGATGAAGCTGAAGATGTACAAAAAGATGAAGTTGATGAAGCAGATGAATCAAGAGAAAATATATTGTGTTTTTATGTTTTTTTTTTTCTTTTGAATATCACAAGTGAAGTATATGAATAAAAAAGTACATCTTTAATATGAATGAAATAGAGATGATTACAAGCCAGAAAAGAGAAAATAAAGAAGAATGATTAGAGGGTAAATGGAATGAGTGATAGAATATTAGATGTAGAGTTGGCTCAGAACATAAAGGTTGTGGCACAAAAAGAATTTTAGGTTTTGCAATACCAGGCAGAGAGAGAATAAGTTATGTTTGAACTTTGAAATAGTAACAAAGTGTATTAATGTGAGTTAGGTAGAGGCTATTGAGGGGATGAGATTGGAGTTTTGAAGATGTTGGTAGATGTGAGTTTTAGAGATGTTGGAAATGTAATAAAAAGTTATAGTATGAGATGTTTTAAAGAAATTTAGGGGTGGTGGTGATCACAGAATAGTTGAAGAAGAAAGAGAGCTTTAGATAGACATGGTAAGGATTGCAGTGGCCGGCGATTCCCAAGCTGATAGGATCAACAACTTTCTCGATGGAGATAATATTTTAATACCATATAAAAGAATGATCAATCACATTTTAATCATAATTCATACAAGATATAAATATATACAATGAAGAAAAGATATAATCTAGCCTATAATAATAATAATAATAATAATAATAATAATAATAATAATAATAATAATAATAATAATAATAATAATAATAATAACACCTAAACTAGAACTTTGACTGACTGAACTTTGACTAGTACCTTGACTTGGAAATAAATATTCAAAATATACAATTATAACAATGAGAATTTAAAAATTCTCTAATATAAAGTACGTTTCAATTTGCTTAACCCCTTTATAACACACATAACACGTTTAAATTTTCTTGTTAAGTAGCTTAATAGGCACACAACACATTTATGACCTGTTTTGCACATAGTTTCATAGTTTTATATATAATTTAATACGGATTGTAATTCTTGGTAACTTTTATTATATTTGTTAATTGTGTCTGATTTTATAATCGTGTTAAACGTGTTGTGTCATTGAACTAGTTACCTTTTATCATGTTCAGCGTGTTGTGTCGTGGCATGTCCTGTCGTGTTGTGTGACCCACTTATTCTGTGTTTATGTAACTAGTCATATTAAGCGTGTCCTGTAATGTGAATGTCTGACATGCCTGACAAACATGACATGTTTTGGGAGCTATATCATCAATATGCGTTAAGATTAAACTAATGCAGTTTTAATTGGATAGCTAACTCAGTCTAAACAACTTGCAGCTGTTTCTGGGGACTTTTTCATGGCAAGGGACATTGGATTTGAAAACGCAGCAGGTCCAGAAAAGCACCAAGCTGTTGCATTGCGCGTTAGCGCGGACTATACAGTCTTCTACAACTGTCGTATGGACGGTTACCAAGACACCCTATACGCGCACACATACCGCCAGTTCTATCGCGAATGCATAATCTCAGGAACCATTGACTTCATATTTGGAGACGGCGCAGTTGTGTTTCAAAACTGCATCATGGTTGTCCGGAAGCCGAAGGATAACCAGAACTGCATTGTTACAGCACAAGGCAGGAAGGAAAGCCGACAACCAACAGGACTTGTCCTCCAAAACTGCAGCATTGTGGCCGATCCGGTATACTATCCCGTGAGAATGAAACAAAAATCATACCTTGGACGCCCATGGAAGCAATATTCAAGAACAATCATAATGGAATCATTCATAGATGATTTAATCCAGCCTGAAGGGTGGTTACCATGGAACACTACTTTCGCTTTCGATACCCTTTTTTACACTGAGTTTAACAACCATGGCCCCGGCGCTTCCAAAATGAATCGTGTTAAATGGCCTGGCGTGAAAGAGTTATCCGCTAAACGGATAAATCGCTTTACGCCAGGAAGGTTCATCATTGGGGACACGTGGATCCCACCAACAGGTGTGCCTTACACCTCGGGGTTCATGCTTGAACCCCCAGAAGATAATTCAAAGGACACTGACGGTAACAGTAACACTAATGACGATGAGTCAAAAGATGATGATGACGAAGACGATTCGTCCAGTTCAAAGAAAAAGAAATCAAAGAAGAAGAAGAGACCAAAGAGTGAGGGTCCGGCCGAAAGCCCAGACAACGGGATACCGGAGAGTGAGATAAGTGCACCGGATTCTAGCCCGGCGATCTCACCAGAAGCAGTTCCAATAGAGAAAAAAGAAACTTGGTACAACAAATTTTTTGACGAGTTTACTTAAACGTAGAGGCGAGTTAAATGATTAGAGTGTTTGTGGATCTTAGCTTCTGGCGGTGTTACACTCCTTGTTAGAAACTTATGTGGCTTTACATATGTAGTCTGTAGAATTTTCATGTATTAATGTTATTGTTATATATGCTACCATGTATATATATAAATAAACAGTAATGGGAGTAATGGGAGAAAACTACAACCCATCACCATTTTCTAAAGCATGTATGGTTCGTTAGGGAAAATCAAGTTTACAAAGTTGTCAACATACTCATTTAGTGTGTTTGCTTTGCGGAATTTTGGAATTTGGAATACATTTCATAATGCATTTTGTTCGCATAATGTGTTGTTTGTTTTAATATATTTGGTTAGAGAGGAATTAGAATTGGATTTATAATTTACTAGATTATACCCATGGAGCGTCCCGGGGGGGACGTGATAATTTTCATAAAACATGATAATTTCGTAAATAAAATTGTAAATTATTAAAAGTAGGTGACCCTCTACTCCCTATCGATGAATATTTTATCTAATAACAAAGCCTCGCAAACATGATGTGCGCGCATCAGTTTTGCATCAAAACGCATCAAAACACATATGCCCTTAACATTAATAAAGTGTGTGCATAGAAAGTAAAACTGTTTTTTTTTTTTGTTTATTACTGATTATAAAAAATAATAGATATTGGCTACCCCTGCAAACAATGGATCACATGCTTAGTAACTTTTATCTTTTGAGTCAAACCTAGCCTCCTTTCACGACCACACAATTTGTTCATGTTTTTTCTGTATTGCCCTAATAGAGAAGTTGGGGAAATTTGGAGCAGTTGAATTGGTAAAACATGCTTAAAGTCTTTCTAAATATACAACCTTCTAAATCAGTTGTACTAAACACCATGAATTATGATGGTAACAATACTGCATTGTTACTCATTAGTCACAACTAAAGCATTTATTATTTTAAAACCCTTAAAAATGGGGAACAAAATGTTTCAAGGGCCAAATGGCCAATCGAGGCCATGTGCTTCTCAATTGTCAGTTGGTGTATCTTGATTCTTTGCTTTTGAGACCCTAGGATGACTTACAGACATGAATGTTCATTTATGTCTAAAAAATGTAATGAATAGAAACAACATTGAACGTGAGCTTCTTAAATAATACACTCCATCTCCTTTTCTAATTGGAACATTGTTGCAGCCTTTTCGCTTGTTATTGCTTCCAACCTGGTTTGGTTGTAGTACTGATGATGTATATTGTCATTTTTTTTGTCAAAGCAAGTTGTTATTAATTAACCGAAAATTCATCATTGGGAGACTACCTGGTTAACTTACCAACAAATCCGCAAGTTCCTGGTACCGTTTCTCCAGCTCCATATGTTCATGCACAGGAGCTCTTAAAGATTTAGCTATTATTTTGTGACACCCGCCAAATTTACTAGTCAAGTCCGTACAATTAACCGGTTTGTTTGACTATGTGCTTAGAATAAGAGTGTCGGTGCGCCTCATTATTTGAACGATTGTGTGAAAATAAACTCTACTCGAACACCATGACCATCATAAGGATCAACAAAACGTATGGATTTTATAAGACTAAAACTATATATTCTTTTAGCAAATACACATGTGTAGAATAAATATTTAGTTCAATATTATACATTTACACATTTCACACATGGTGAAAATGACAATTCCTACACATATACATACACACTTGAACTAGGAAAAAGACAAAATTTTATATATGTATACATATACATGCGATTATATACACACACACATGTTCTTGTTGAAAGCTACAACACCTATATATATGCACATGCCTAGCAAAGGAGGAGCAACAAGACAAAACATCCTACATATACACAAGTGCACACAAGAAAGCATTAAACATGTTCAAAATTCTTGTTCCTTGACATGTCTTTTTCATGACAACTAATACCTTCTAGAAGATAGGGACATAACATGAGACAACTAGGTGACAACCATGTGCACATTCATTAGACATGTGCCTAAATTACTTTGCACATGAATCGGCTAGAGTAGAAGAAACATAGACCATCATTTTCATTAGCTTATGATAAGTCACTATCACACTAAGCACACCAAATCTTACACATGTTTGGATAGACACCACACTACTTCAAGGTTCTAGACTAATACACCTCCACATTTAGAATGAAACAAACATTCCTACCTATTACCTATATTGCGGCCGAAAGGGACACATCAAAGGACCAAATGATGACAAAAATTGTATGCATGAAAGGTCACTATCCATCCTCTCTTCTTTTGTTTATTCTCGGCCGCAATCCACCAAAACAAACCCACATGTTTCTTTCCAACCTATGACAACCTTACTTTCACTAAATAACACATTACACCTAAGTATAGCCATCATCCATGAAGTCAACCCTTCCTCTTATAGCCACTACAAAACAATCGGCCTATGTACACCTCACCACCTCCACGATTTCACCAAGGATGGGACAAGAGGAGATCTTTGATCCATGAGATGTCATTATCAACTCATGACACCAAAGCTTACATCAATTAGGAATCTAATGCTTTCCCTCTTTGTTTTACAAGAGTTGTCTTGCCACATTTATCACATCATGCTTGCAAGCAAATCGGCCAATGTGTATGGAGGCAAGCCATCGATGACAACTAAGAAGCTTATATGATTTTGGAAGCTTAACACTAACTAGCTTCATCCTAGACAATGACAACTTGCCATCTAATCCACTATATAAGGAGCCTCACCACCACCTTCATTTCTTGCACCAACACATCTCTAATACATCTCTTTCTCCCTCACTATCACTCTTGGACAAGAACCCAAGGAGCTCAAGTGTTGAAAGTTCCAAACAATCGGCTCTTGTATCCACCATTTGAAGGTAAGTTACTCGATAACCAACTCACTTTTGTTCCTCTCTTAACCCGACTATCCTTGACCCTTGATCACGAGCACTCGGCTATACACACATATTGTTCATTTATAAGAAACACACTAACTAGTAATCGCATGCCCACATTTTTCCACTAAGCTCACAATTTATAGTCCATAACGACATGTGAGGTCCATTTTAATTACTACGGATACCATGTTTCAACAAAATACCAAAGTTCTAGAATTATATGTTTTACAAGACACTAATGATCGTCACGTACACTAAATCATGGCTTACGTGCACTAAACACAAGGGTCCACAAGTGTTGGGTGAACAACTTGTATGGTAAACAAAAGCGTACAAAACTTAAGATATCTTTAACGTTATAGGGCACTTTTTGTCGGAACAGTAGTTACTTCTGCTTTGCTAGATCGCATAACCAGACATCAGGTGAGTTTCGTGGCCCCTTTTATTGTTTTAATGTTTTACAACTACGGGGGAGAAACATGCTACAGATCAACATATGTACATGACAACAATATGTGTTACATGAGTTAGACCCACAATTGTCACAGATCAACAAAAATTCCCCGGACAACTATAACCATTAGCTTAGCGATAAGCCGTGGATTATATGAATAGTACTATTTGGGTTGACACCCCCTTTCACTGTTAGTCGCGCTAACACGTATGAATGCATATTATCCATACTTTACAATGTCTCGTGACAAGGCATTGAGGCGGGGTGAACATGAACGTCGTGGTTTGGTTATGGTGCTCATGGTAACAATATTCTACATGGACACAGAAAACGAAACTTTTTAAGCAACAAAACTATTTTGTCGAGTCAACAAAACCTACGGACTCACCAACTTTTTAGTTGACACTTGAAAGCATGTTTTTCAGGAAACCAAGTAAGGACATTAAGGAGCCAAGTTTAGGACTGCATAAAGAAGGCCTTGTTTTGTGGTTTTGACATAGCTGTTTGAAACACTTGTTAGGATTTGAAACTTGTATTCGACTATGTGACTTATGTGTTGATGAAATAAATGACATTTAGTACTTCTCATGTAAACAATGTTTGTGATCACCATGTTCGTCTCACCTCGCGTTTCCGCCTTAGGCGGGGTGTGACATATTTATTCCTAGGGAAAATATTACTTGCAATTCAACATCATTGATGACCCGTATAAACATGTAATCTAAGATCTTTAGAAACAAAACTCCAAAAATTAACAATTCCTATTGTTAAAGCATCAAGTAGCAATCCAACCAACAAATAATCATCATAGCCTCTTAAGTTTATAATTTAGCTAAAGCCAAAGAGCAATAAAATACATCACAACATCTAGGTCACCATAACCAATAATACCATAAATTGACCTGCAAGTTTAATGAATCAAGCTACCATCAAGAACATCAAATTACTATCAAGAACGTATCCACATGCCACCGATCGAACCATTCTTCTCCTGCCAACCATTAGATAAAACCTAAAATCAATTACTACTAAACTTGAATCATACAAACTAAAATCATAGGCTATATTATCAGATAATCTTACCTCGAGTTCCTAAAGCTCGAAATAGGCTATCCAATAACTATACGAAGGATCTCCTTCAAGCATAGAACAATAATCTGATAACATAAAAAAGTAATTATTAGAAACTAAGCTGATTTACCGGATCCAATAGTTTTTAGGTTCAATCAATGAGCAAAAACACATCGCACATAAACAAATTATTATTATTTTTAGAATTTAAACCCTAGGTTAACATAATAAAACATATAATATCAGATTGAACGGAAGTAGGAGATCTAGATGTGCAATTACCTCAAAAGAGAAAGTTAAGCGGTGGCGGTAGGTGGAGGAAGGTGGATCAGGTAGGGTTTTCCGGCGAGTGATGAGATTGTGATTAATCGGTTCTCCGCTATTCATTCAAATGATTTTATTAACAAACTGGACGACACACGATCTATTCTTTGTTGTCTGCAGATACCAACGATTCGTTAGTAGGATAATAATAATAATAATAATAATAATAATAATAATAATAATAATAATAATAATAATAATAATAATAATAATACAAAGATGAAGATGTGCTAATCTAATAAAGTTAAGTAACCAAATAAAAAGTTTTATAAATACCTAAATTGAGGATGAATGGACGATTGTGTGAGTGGATGGCAAAATAGAATGGGAGCAAGAGTGGATGATCTAATCGAGTGAGCAGCAATTGGGCAGTCAAAAGAGAAGAGAATGGCAGGGTATGACACATTATGCTTTAATAATGTCGGTTTTAAATTATTAAAAAAATAAAGACACATGGCATGTCACATGGCACTCTTGAGGAGGAGAATGACTATATGAGTGTCATGTAGGATTTAGCCCTTTGGAATATAGATATAGATTCTCTCAAGGTCTATTGTTCCTTCGGGTAAAGAAATTAAAAACTCGTTCCAAATTGTTAAGCAAGTCAAGCAAAGTTAACGTCCTACCACTCATTGTCGTCGCATCCACCCCCCCCCCCCCCCACACACACACACACTGCCTAGGCGCCTACATCCACTCAATTACCCCGGTCACCACAAATAATGTCACTCCCCACTGGCCATCAACGCACCACCCTGACGATCAAGATCATCACCATCCCCCCCCCCCAACAACCTCATTGCCACCGCCACCCTGGTCGTTGCCACCACCTTCGCCACCTCTGACTACTTCCACCATCCTTGTAATTGCCAGCCCTACACTGGACACCCGAACAATTGCCACAACCACCCACCCAAGACTGTAATGGAGCATTGATGCAAGACAAATTATCGTAATGGTATTTTTGTTGCTCATGCTCTTACTAATATTTCACTAATTGACATGCAATAATATGTCCAAGTGGTACCCTCATATATGCAGGTTTTTAAGTATCATTCTAATTTTTTTCATAAAGTTTTAATAAAGTGATTACGTAACATAAAATGTTAATAAAATGTTTAGCTCGAAGCTTTTAAACTAAATCCATGTATAAAAAATATGGAATCGAATTTTTGCCAATTCTTAGCCATAATATTCGGTACTCTTAAATAAACATATGTTCAATTACTAATTGTTAGCCATAATGTTCATTACTAAACTTCATGTTTTTACATCCACATTTATGATCTGCAGAAAGTCCAGCAACACCTACTACACCTGTGACAATTGTTGATGCACGTTTTGCGACTAATGCTTTTGGATTGTGCATATAAAGATGTTTTGTTGATATCATGGGGGCGAATGTGGAAAAATAGAAGGTCGAATGTAGAAGAAATAGTCGAAGGTAGAGAGGATTGGGCAAATGTGGAAGATTGATGTTATGTGTGCTGATTCGTTCCATGATGAAGGGCGAAGGTGCACATTCGACCCTTACGGGGGGCGAATGTGCAGCCTATATATACTTGAAATTTTGTTTTAAGTTTAACTTTTGGTCATTTTGAGTCGTGTGTTTGTCCTGAATATTCTCTCTAGGTTCTAAACCTTCTGTGATTGTCTTATTAACTTGTAAACCGTATTGTAAATATCTATTTCAAGTTAATTAATGAAAATGGATGTTGAAAAGGTGAATTCGTGTGTTTAATTCAATTACTATCATTTTGTAACTGATCTAGGGTTTCCGCGCCTAGATTAGCAGACTTGTATGATCAACTAAACTTGTTTTTGTAAAAACAATCCTCTACAAAGTGGTATCAGAGCCTATACGGATCATACAACTACAAATTGATAGTTTTTGAACTGATTTGGACCCAAATTTGTTCAAAATTTTGCTGTTTTGAATGAACAATGAGTTTTGATGAAAATTGATTGATTCGGACTAGATTTTACGGATAAAATCAAGATTTCCATTCATTAAAGTTGTTCCAAATCAATTCCGAAGCAAAACCTATTAAACATCATCAAAATTCATCAACTTTTGAAAAATTGGGACCAAAATAACTGATTTTAAAGAATAACCGTTTTTCAAATGGGTCAGGTCGAATCTAAGAGAGAAGGGTCGGACGTGTAGAATTTCGGTGTCGAACCTAGTTTTTTTAGGTCGAAAGTGAACTATTTAGGTCAAACCTAGAAGCTGTGTGTGTTGTGTTTGTACATTCGACCAGGTTTGGTACATTCGACCTTATGGGAGGTCGAACGTGGGTTGTAAACGGTCGAACGTGAGTTAGTGAGTTACTCCCTTATAAGGAAGTGTTTGTTTCACTTTCCCAACCAATGTAGGATCTTGCAACGTGCATATGTCCTAGTTTAGTGCTAGGCTAGTATTTCGCATTACTCATCTAGAGTTAGAATATTCCATGGAATCCTTCATATAATACTCTAGATAGCATTTAGCGTTTCTCTGTGTACTTTAACGCGCATTGGCATCACTTTACCCAAATTTTGGTATGTGAATTTCAACTCTTAGTCGAAACTAATTCCAGGTGATTGCTCACCTATTATCTTCTTGCCTCGATGCCCCGCGCTTTTAGGATTTTTATCCTATCGATATAATTAACATAGGGTTCGTGGCCCTTTCTTATCTAGCCTTTTGAATTTACATTTCTAGCTCTCATATACATCTTATTTGAGATTTAACCCGAGTCTTCCGACTCTTGTATTTATCTTGGTATTATTGCGTATATAACACCTCGTCTTCAAATCCCTTTCCGGATTATGTTTTTATTTAATGCCTCGGAATGCTTTGGTTCCAAGGCAATTCCTTTAATGGTCAACCCTTATAGGGTCTGTTCCTGAACTATGACCCGTTTCTATTTATTTATATCCTTCAGGACTTATTGATCCTTAGATCAATTCAACATTTCTCACAAGAGTTCTTGCTCGTCTGTGTTTCGTGGTGTCACATTACTATGTTTATTCACACAAGTCTATTTACTTATGTTTTCTTTCTTTAGTATTCGTATGCATAGTGATCCAGTGGATCGCGTTTGGCTTATTATGAAGGCATTTCCTTTATTTCTACGATTCGCAACCATATATATATTTTAGGCTTTTGATTGTCCATTCATCCATCATGTGCTAAGGCTCATGAGGTTTATCTCGCTTTGTTCGTTTTTGACATGCCTTCATTAGGCCACATCAATCATTGTTTACTCTGACACGATCCTTGCTTGAGGGTAGGATTGTTCCTCTGGTGTGGATGCACCTCCGGTAATCCAGGGTCTCATACGAGCTCCCTTTTGATTTAGCGTTTAATTTCTTCTTTGATTTAACGTCGTTTCACGGTCTAGAACCATGTTTTTTTTAGTTTGATTTTGTGTGAATCATAGTTCATGCTTGCCCCGTGGGATTCTATTCTCGTTTGCATTCCCGTTTAGTGAGACGTGTAGTCCCTGCTTGCCCGTGAGCTTTCACGGATCGTTATGATTTTGTGTGATTATTAGATCACAATTACTCGTAGGTTTCACGAGTTCATTACGATTAGTGTGACGCATATTTCACATTTTCCCGTAGGCTTTCACAAATTTAATACGATTAGTGTGACGCATAGTTCACATTTGCCACTAGGTTTTCATGAATTTATACTATTAGTGTGATGCATAGTTCACATTTTCCCATAGGCTCTCACGAATTTAATATGTTTGAAGTTTAAATTATGACTTTACCTTGAGCTTAGCCCGAATCTTGGCTTTTGTTTTCCTCATCACAGGGTTCATATTGGAATACAATTTAGGGCTCGATTATGGTTTATACTCGTTAAAAGCTTACCCTTCGGATGAGCTTCAGATTGGTTTGTGATTCAACCCTTGATAGGGTTCATTCCATTTAGGAATTCACCTCCGTTTATGGTTCGAATGCATTAATGACTTAACCTTGGAGGTTCAAGTCCACTTATGTTTTACCATTGATTAAGGTTTGAGTGCGTTTACGACTTAACCTTTGATTGAGGTTCAAGTCCTTTTTACGGATTATTCTTAGTTGAGGCCCGAATGTGATTATGACTCAACCTTTGATTGAGGTTCAAGTCTATTTACAAATTCAACCTTCTATAAAGGTTCGAGTTTAGTTATGACTTAACCTTTGATTAAGGTTCAAGTCTATTCACGAATTCAACCTCGTATAAAGGTTCGAGTTTAGTAATGACTTAATCTTTAATTAAGGTTCAAGTCTATTCACGAATTCAACCTCCTATAAAGGTTCGAGTTTAGTTATGACTTAACCTTTGATTAAGGTTCAAGTCTATTCACGAATTCACCCTTCTATAAAGGTTCGAGTTTTATCTTGGTCCGTGTAACCGTTGTGGTAATACCTTTGGCTCTACGACCCCGTGGATCGTTTATGCATCGGTTTTACTTACCCGGTCTACCCGGCCTCTTGAGTCGTTTGGCAATAATTCCTTGTTATATGTCCTCGCGAGTTATATTTTGAAGATGTTGATATGCCTTTCTCCCCTGACCCAATCCTTGTCACGTGAAAAATAGGCGTGTAGATCACGAGAAGCCCACCGCACCATGTGTTTAACACTTACCTGTCCAGGGTAAGCAATCCGCACATGTCACGGTGATCTCATCGCGATCACCACGGTACTCTCCAGGTGAGCAATTTTCTGGTCATGCATCTTGTTTATTAAAAAATTATTGTCTATTTGTTTAATGCATTTTTGTGTACCCGCGTTATTAGGCTATTTGCTTTTTAACCGATCGTACAGTCTTGTCGATACGATCATGTCTTCCAATCCTCGGTTTGGCTGAGCCTTGGCCTAACATGACCGTGCAATTGGTACATATTCACGTCTTAGGTAATCATTGTACCTTTTTATTGTATCACCGTAGTGATACAATTAGAATCCCCAACTTTCGGTTCACTCTGACCGTGTAGTTGGAATTTTGTGTTTTCGAGTTTCTAAGTACTTGTTGCACACAATCCATCGCATCATCTAAGTGAGGCGACTGAGTTTCCCAATTTTCGGTTCGGCTGAGTCTTAGCTCACCATGACCGTGTAATTGGTGTGTTTCTTGGGCATTAGTGTTTAGTACACTATTCCCTTAGTTCGTTCCTGATTGACTCGTGTTCAATCATGATATAGATCACTTTTGACGAGATTATTACATTTTGGAAGTGAATTCCTTACCGGATTGATGATCATACTTGAACCGAACGCTTAGACTCGATTAACCTTGGGCTCTGAATACCACTTGTAAGACCCACCCCATTTAAAGAGGTATTATGAGAAGATTTACGAGTTAAAAAACTTAATTTGAAAGTTTGAGATGTTGTCATTAAGAGCTCAACGAGTTTTTGACAAAATATTTGCACATGTATCTCATGGTTTAAACATACGTACGATGAATTTAATAGCAAAAACGTTTTCAATGGCACCTTCCAAAACTAAGTTTATAACCCTTTTAGCTCAAAAGTTGCGGAAGCGGACGAGTCTTGTGCATTCGGATCTTTGTTCAATTCTTGATCATCATCCATTCAGTATAATAGAGTACCTGGGGGTTAAACACGAGGAAATAACCCATTAATACGTTATTATGAATGTCTAGTAATGAAAGAATAATAAAATGAAGTTTTTTTTTTACATAACCTTTACCCGGGCGGGTAAACCTGCTGTTAGAAACTACCCTTTTTTTGCACCAAGCTACACTTTTAGTGCAGCTTCAAGGCCATTTACGGGGATTCTTGGGACTTGTTAATGGGTCATAATACGTACCTCTTACATGATTAAAGATATGTTTGGATTCCTTGTTCGGTTTCTAACCCAAAAACCATGAATTATCTATCCATCTTTAAGCTGACCGGTTAAGTTTTATACATGACAAAATCATAAGATTTTATGATTTCCAAGTACTAGTTGTGGTTTTTGCCCACTTGTCAAGTCTCAACTTGACTAGGGAAATTTATGCCCAAGTCATTTATGCCGTGATTGCGGTGCCTTGTGTCCATGGCCACATGTGCCATTTCTCTCGGTCTTGTACGCTCGGCCTCTATGACTTACGGCATGGTTTTTATCTGTTGTTTTCTATCCCTTGGAAATCACAATTTCTATTTTGAATTAAATGATATACCCATAAATACACTCCCAACTTATGCATATATGTATTTATCTTACAAAGTCATAGATATGACTACCTTGGCTCGCGCCCTTTTTTTGCTTCTAGACTAGTTTGAGGTAGATAACATTGAGCCCATGAATACACTCAAGCAACTAGCACGAGTTCGTTACCGGCTAAATGTTGACATTTGGCCTAAGCTATTGTCTATCTAGCATTTTATCCAATTAACCGATAGTCTACTTGGGATATTAACAACCTTCATCTAAGGCCATATTCTATGAATCGTGTATCTCATTTATGCTTCTTTTGTGACATTTCAATGTCTAGTTCTCAAATACATATACAAAGGTATAATTAAGCATATGAACATACTAGAGACATATTAAGAATTAAGTCATCGAGTGACTTACCTTATGCGTGCTTCCATTTTACCTCATTTTGAGATTCCTTGACCGAACGGACTTTCTTGTACTCGCACCTAGATGTGTAATCCACATTGGTTATTAAAGTCATGCTCTTAGACATTATTTATTTGACCACACAAGTTTGATCAAGCTTATCAATGCTTTAACTATGCCTAATTGAAAACGAGTTTCATTGGGGCATTTTATCAAACACCTTGTAGGCGTCATTTTCCCAACTTAAGTTTTAGGACATTAGGACCTCATAAGTCCATCATTAACCAAGATTATCAATACTAGCATTCCTATAAACATCTTAATCATAGTTTATAACTAGTATTTCATGGTTTAAAGGTGGTTCCTACCAATCCACCAAAAACCCAATTCCTTTCATAACATGAACTATAAGGATAAAATCTTCTCACAAGGATTTTGCTTAACACACACAAATTAACATGTGTATGGTTCTCTCATACAAGAACAACCATTACAAGCCCTTAATTCACGTTTTTATAACAACCCATGATTTTCATCATACCCAAGCATGAACATACCATCAAATTTAGCCAAATTAAAGGTTACCTTGGTGTGCATTAGGCTTGGAAGATTCATTTTAGGGCTATAGCACTCAAAACCCCTTTGATTCCACCTTGATTCAAGCTTACTCTTGAGTTTTAGGGTTTGGTGTGTGTGTGTGTGTGTGTTCTTGATGAACGAATTTGGGGTTATGAGTTGATTTCTATCCTTTTTTTTATAAAGGTTTAACCAAACTCAAGTTTGGGTTACTTGGCAAGTTAGCCCCTTCATATTTTGTTAAGTATATGCTAGTTCAAGACACTAATCGAGTTAGTCTCGTATAATTGTTTAAGCCTTGTTTAGCTAACAAGGTTGACGGGTTTAATTTCCCTAGACTAGGAAATTCGCATAAGTCGTGTTTCATGCAGTTCAGTTTAAAAGCCATGTGTGCTTAAATTATCATAGAATATGGTTTAGAAATTTTGGGGTGTTACGGAGAGAGTATATCAAAATCTGGGTTAATTACATACCAGATTGTATGATTGATCATTCAAACTTTTTAGAACCCTAGACTTTCTTAAAAACTATCTAAAACAGTATGTTAGTAACAATTGATTGTTTAGAAAGCTTAATCGATCAGTATTGGACTTGAAGAAACAAAAATCAGATGTTAAAATGGTCTGAATTGCATTTTGAAAATTTGGTCATATGAACAGACAGGTTCGACCAGGAACAAAGGGTCGAATATGGCTTTAACTGGTCGAATGTGATTCTTCTGGTCGAATGTGGCTTGTTCATAGGGTCGAATGTGGGATTTTCAAAATCAAATTTCAATTTTGTAAATTTTGTCTGGTTTTAATGAATTTTTATGTTTTGTTTTTGTAGAATTCTAAATGGCTGAACCACAGAACACTGAAGTACCAACTGGATCATCAGGAAAAGCCACTGGTAAGCAGAAAGAAGAGGAATTGCCATTCGAGGAAGCTCAAAACTGTTGTGCATTTCTTGGCGAAGTAAAGAAACATACAGAATTCTCTGGGATTATTGACTTTTTGAGGAGAAGTAGAGTTGTTGATGCGTTAGCTACACCAACAATCATTTACAAAGACCATCAAGTGGATTTCTGGAAGAATGCGAAGATGGATTACTGGGATAATCAAACAGCAATAGTAAGCAACATTCATGGACAACTTCCTATTGTTACTGAAAATGATATTCGGGAAGCATTGAGATTGCAAGATGAACCGACAGATCCCAGAAGCTTATCTTGGATTGAACAGAGATTATGTTTTCTTCGTATGAAGTACAATGGACCGATAACAGATAGAGCATTGAATAAAGGAAAGCTGTGTCCGTAGTTTAAGTATCTGGCACATGTTATTATACATGTTTTTGGATCCGTTAGTAGTGGTTATGATGTTATGAGGAAGAGCATAAGTTCTTTGATGGTCGCTTTAGTGCTAAACAAGCCGTTTAATGTTTCGGGAATGATTTTTGATCACATGCTTGAACCTCTGAAAGGTTTGAAGACGAAGAAGTTCTTGATGTACCCCAGATTCTTACAGATGATTTTTGATTTGAAGTATTCTAATCTGAAGAAAGATCCTACTCAGATATTAGTTCAAGATCACATGAATCTGAATACGTTGATAAGGATGAAAGGTTATAAAGGGGTTCCTGAGAATGAAAGACCGCCACACAAGAACTTGTTTGGACACTTAATTAATCCAGGTTATGAGGATCCGGGTGAGAACAAAGCTAGAAATGCTGACAGTAATTCAGACAACGATGATCCTTTATTTCATGTCAATCCAGAAGCAAAGAGAAAACGTCAAGTTGTGAATGTTGGTGCAAAAAGTGGCAAAGGGAAGGGTAAAGCTAAGGTTATTGAAGTTGAACAACCAAAGAAGACAACTAGGAGAAAGAAAAGCATGGAGAGAAAGGGAACAATGTTAGTTGATGAAGAGTCTGTCGATTCTGAAGAGACTCAAGAAGATGAGAGATGGGATTAAGGTGAAGAGACAATCAAACAAACCAAGCCCAAGGCCACTGTGGCTGGTGAGTCTAAGAGTCTGAACAAAACCATAGAAGAGCAAAGACAAAAGAGTCCAATTGTAGTTGATGAGATAGATCTGGGTCTTGGTATTGGTGAGCAAGATTTCAGTGGATCTCCTATGGTTGGTGAGAAACAGAAGAAACCCAAGTACAAGACAATGTCTAAGAAAGAGGAAAAAGAGAATCCTAAGAAAAGTCGTGCTAAAGAAGTTGAAATTTTACTTGCAGGAAAGAAAGTTCCTAAAGTTAGTAGTTCAAAAGCTGCTACACCCGTGACATCCCCAGTAGCAAAGAAATTGAAGAAATCTGTTGCAGAGAAGACAGTTGATCCTACTACAGATTTTGACGCTACTTTGGAGAGATTGATAAATAAGTTCGAGAAGAAAACTCCTATTGCTGAGGCTTCTACACCTCTGGTTACTGTATCTAGCAATGTGATGGATGTAGTCAATCAGAAGCTTGCTGATATGATGAAACTGATTAACCAGCAACAGCAGGAGTTGAACAGTTAAGAGAGAATGATAATAAGATGTTAGATGTTGTTGTTTCTTCTCAAGAGAGTCAAGAAGAATTGGAAGCAAAGATAAAACAACTTCAAGAAGAAAATCAGAAGTTGTTAAAGCATGAACAAAGAAATACAAGAAGATACATTGCTTTGAGACTTGAGAACAAACAGGTGAAAAAGGACAAAAAGAATCTTAGGAAGCTTATTGATGATCTATATGATAAAGCTCCACAGTTGAAAGCTGGAGAGGAAGATAAAGAACCTGAAGAAGAACAAGTTGATTTTGAACCATCCGAGTCTGAAGATGATGAAGAGGATGATGAAGATTTGGATCAGGATGCCGATGATGCTCATGAGAAGAAGAAAGATGGTGATAATGATGGTTCTGGAGAAGGTTTTGGAGATGATAGTTCTGCTGATGATGATGATACGGAAAAGTATCGATGTGAAAAGAGAGATTTTGATAAAGACGCAGGTGAATCTAGCTCGAAAGCACCTGGTGGAAATACTGATGATGATAGTATTTTCTGGACTGACAAGATAAGAACTTTATCAGATAATGATAAGAATTTGTATCGTCAGATGTTGACAAAGAAAGTTTGGACGATCGAACTGATTGGAAAGTTTCCAGAGATTTTTGAATATGAAGATATGAGATATGAGCTTAATATAATGATCCTGATCTAGAGGATGGTGAAGTTTCTGCAGCCGTAGCCAAAGAAATTCTTGAAGGTTTGGCGAAACAAGTTGGTAAATCTCTTGAAGAGTTAATGAGTGATAATCAAATTCCAAATATTCCTGAAAAAGAAGCTGGAAATCACTCTGATGATAGAGATACTCCGGTATTTGAAGATATAGAGATTGAGGATATTACCAATGATGAATATCCTGAGTACTTCAAAGATAAACAAGATGATGCATTTCCTGAATTTTCTGAAGATATGTTGAATCAGGCTGAGAAACTTGCACAGAAGAAGAGTAAAACATTCGTTAGTGAAGTGTTTAAGAATGCAGAGAATCAGAAACCAAATGTTGAACAATCTGATGATCTAAAGAGTTTGTTAAGGAAACTGAAAGAAAAAGAAGCCAACCGACCCAAGACTGAAGTTCAGGATGGTTTCTACAAGTTTCACAATGAATTGTTCAAAAGGAAAAGCTCTCGGTTGGAAATATCTGAGACAGTTAAGGTGTGTTGCTGTGAAGTGGGAAAAGAGGATTTTGTATTTCAACAGGTTCCATGATATTAAGACACTACCTTACTGGGCTGTACGCGACATTTGCAAACACACTATGACAGGGGCAAGTGTGAACAATCATGCAGTTAGTTATTTCGCAGATCGTATGGCAAGAGAAAGCAGAACTAGATGGGATTTGTTCACGCCACAGTATCCTAAAAGGATAGTTCGTAAAGAGATTGATCAGATAACTGGACTAAACAAGGTGACGTTAAAGTATAAACCACCAACTGTGTTGAAGTACATTCCGTTGATGCCTATTCCACAACACTTTTCAAAAGAATTCATGTGGTGGTACTATGATTAGAAGACCGCAGAAGCTGTTATCCTACTGAAGGACAAGAGGGATGAATTTAAAAAGATTCACATCTTTGATCCTATGTGGTTGATTAACTGTTCACATGAGGATATCATAATGCTTTATTACAACATGATTTATTGTGAAGAGAAGGATAGCGAACAAGCACTGAAATACCAACGTGTGGTATGTTTGTGTTTCGCATGGGATGTCAATGCAGGGTGTGACTATGATAAGAAACTAGGAAAGTTTGTGAAGATTCAGAAAGAAAAGAAGAAAACAAAACCGACTTTTGAGCCAGTCATGACGAAAGAGCATAAGACTATTTTGCGTATCAAGCTAATGAACAAGCAGATGGGTGAAGCACGAAGGCAATCCAAGCAATAGTCGAGGGGGAGTTTGTTGATGCACGTTTTGCGACTAATGCTTTTGGATTGTGCATATAAAGATGTTTTGTTGATATCATGGGGGCGAATGTGGAAAAACAGAAGGTCGAATGTAGAAGAAATGGTCGAAGGTAGAGAGGATTGGGCGAGTGTGGAAGATTGATGTTATGTGTGCTGATTCGTTCCATGATGAAGGGTGAAGGTGCACATTCGACCCTTACGGGGGGGGCGAATGTGCAGCCTATATATACTTGAAATTTTGTTTTAAGTTTAACTTTTGGTCATTTTGAGTCGTGTGTTTGTCCTGAATATTCTCTCTAGGTTCTAAACCTTCCGTTATTGTCTTATTAACTTGTAAACCGTATTATAAAGATCTATTTCAAGTTAATTAATGAAAATGGATGTTGAAAAGTTGAATTCGTGTCTTTGATTCAATTACTATCATTCACGCAATCGTCACCAACCCGGTTCACTGCTGTAGTTGGACAATAAAAGAATCTCCATAACCCGCCCTTTTTGCGATTCATTAGAAGATCATTAGCAATAAAAGAAGAGGGGACAGTCCTACCTCATAAAGTTGGCTGGTGTAGAGGGATAACGCCCCCCACCTCAGCCATTTCATCCACAATGGCAGCCCTCCTCTGTTTCCTTAATGCCATTTGGCCCGAGGGGGGGGGGGGATTTACCCATTGTGCTCACCATGACGAGCATTAATGGTTGATCTGGTGGGGCCCTCTTTACATCACGCGATTAAATATTTTTACTTTTTCTATTTTTTAATTAAAGATACGTTATTCTATTTCCTAGTAGTTATTGAATGCAGCCCTTGTCTACGTGGCGCTAATGTGGCGCAATGGAGCCCCCATAGAGGCTTCAAACCACACCATCCAGCCTAATATTAAAGAACCACTGTATGAAAAAAAAAAACTTTTTAATCAAAGGCTGCATCTAAAGAAAAATGACACTAGGACCACTTTTATACACTAACATATTGAAACATCAATGATCAATGAATCATACATAAAGTATTGAGTATATGTAACGAATTGTGTGTATACTCCCACATATGTATAATTTACCGCTTAAACAACCAGAGAAATCGGGTAACTCCCATCACGAAGCGCAGGTTACATGCTAAGCGCAAGTTTGTAAACTATACACCCCGCCGCATTACGTGGGCTCTCTACTAGTCCTATAAATACATAGTAATGCACACCTATTTCACTTGCTAAAATACTTAAGCATGGATCTAAATCTGAATCAAATGTTGAAGCTTCTAAGGTTGATTCTTTATTCGTTTATGGTTTTCATTCATCCCATTTTACTAATTATACCTTTTTATACATATAGTTTCTTGGTTTTGCAGATTCATTTAGATGAAAAACATACGGAAATGATCACAAACTAGTAGCCATAAAAGCGTCTAAAGTAGTGCCTAAGGTTGTATTTATTAATGTTTAGTTTTTAATATTAACATGGTTGTTATTTTATGTGGTATATTGTATGTGGTTTTTAGCAAGATAATGATGATAATAGTGTTTGAGTTTATTTGCTATCGTGCAATGTTTAGCCCCTACAAATTTGATCTTCAATGTGAATTTAGTGAAGAGGTAATATCAATATTTATTTCATCTTCTATTAATTTGTGTATTAAATATTTTTAATTTTTTTAAGGATTAGATACATGAAATTAATAGAAAGAGATCCAAGTGGCTCTCTGAATGGAAATGGAGTCAAGTTATTAATTTAGACAGTTCTAATGAAAATGAAAAAGAAGACGTATTTGATGATATTGCAGATCAAGCACTAAACTGAAAACTCCATTTTAGATACCCCAAGTGTCAATTTAGAAGCACAGCAGATTTCATGTGGTTTAATAATATATGTTTCTTTAAAAGTTGTGTTATTTTTAGTATCGTATTTTATTTTGTTCATTCCAATAACTTTTCATTTAATTTAGTCGGTTATGATATGATTTTTCTTCATTTTAATTATCATGTTGACTTTGCAAATCAACAACAAGAAAATAAAAATATATGTGTCCGCTGAAAGTTTTAAAGATGGATTAGAAGCAAGATTTTGTTCTAGATTTGATTATTGAAATGAACTAATCCATCATCCAAAAGATGAAATAATCAAACATGAGGATATACAAGAACTTCCAGGGATCGCTCTTGATGACGAATGGTGGGCAGACAATATAGAAAAGATAAGGCGTATGACTAAAGTGATCTGATGATTCAAGTAGGTCACGCTTCAGTTTTTAGTTTTCAACTTTTATGTTTATTGATACTTAGTTTTCCTTTCATATGTTACTTTATTTTATCAAATGTTTTTTGAAGTACTTTATAATTTAAATGTTAAATGTTTTTAGTTACTAGACATGTATAACGCTTATGACATATATCAACGTAATGATGCTACAACAAATATTATACGGATTTGAAATAAGTATCGCAATGCAAAGTGTCTCTCCCGCCGCATCGCGCGGGTTTCTTCCTGGTGGGAAAAAAAGAGTTAAATGGCAATTTCGTCCCTAAGGTTTGGTCCTATTTGCCACTTCAGTACAATTTTTTTTTTTTTTTTTTTTTTTTTTTTTTTTTTTTTTTTTTTTGCAATTCAACATCTGAGGTTTGGATTTTTTTTTTTTTTTTTTTGTTATTTTCGTCCTTTTCACAAACTCAGTTAAAAACTAACGTTAAGGTCATGGGTAGGCTTGTCATTTTTCCTACTTAATGAGGGACAATTTAGACATTTCATCATATAATTATTTTAATAAAAAAAAAACCATCAGCGTCTTCTTCCCTTTTCTACATTCACAGATTTCACCCAAAATCTCCCTAACCCCTTAATAATCCCTTTCACATATTTACCTAAATCAATCTCTTCCTCTTCTTCATGGACTTGTTCTAGATACACCTTCATCAACACAAATTATCATTCCCAAACACCCACTTGCCAGATTTGCTTATCATTCAAACCCAATTCACCATCTTCATCATCAAATCAGGAAAAATGGTCTTGTAAAGCTTGTACCTTTTTGAACCCATATAAATGATCAAGCTGTGAAATTTATGGGACCATAACACCACCACCATTCACTATTTTGTGCACCACCTCCACCACCATAACCACCACGTCCACACCACCCTGACTCCACCCCCTCTCTCTACACCTATCTATCTCTGCTTCTTCTGACTCCACTACCGCCACCATCCTGACCATAAAACCACCACCACCACCAACCCAAGGCCACCATCTCTCTGTCGCCGCTATTATCAGACACGATGGTACTATCTGGGCCTAATCAGCCACTTTCCCTCAGGTCTCCATTTTTATACATTTTTTTTCTTAATTTCTTCTTCATTATCCTATATGTTAATATTTGGATGCTAATGAATAGTAATTCTTCAGTTTTGAAAAGGTTATATATACTATATAGTTTGGTATTTGTAACAAACAATTCTGTGGTTCAGTTGGCTTGGTGGTAATTTGTATTATGGTCTGTGCTGGTTCGATCCTTGTCGCCAGCCTTTTTTTCCCCTGAGTTTATAAACCAAAGTGGTTTACACGTGTTGTCTTTCTAGGTTGCACACAGTTTATTTTGTGCTGATTCACTGTTCCACTTTAAGCTTGGCTTATATATACCGGTTTCTTGAGAGTTTTATTTTTGTACACATCACATCTTTCTCTTCTTCGTGCGTTAATACAGCTGGATATAAGGTACATGTTGAAAGCAATGGTGGTCGGTTTCCAGTTTCATGTTATGGCCAAGTTATAAATTTTTGTCTGTTACTTTCTGTTAAGAATGTGAAATGGTTGTTCGAAAACCGGTTGGTGTACAGAATGTTTGGCGAAAAGTATTTTCTTCTGGGTGTTTCAGAGTTTGGTGGTTGCAATTTGTCTTTGCTGTTCTTGAAAGTGTGTGTAACGCCCCAACCGATGGCGGAATCATCGAGGTGTCACGTAGTGACGATTGTTCAAAAGCACATGGCACTAAAATGTAAATATATTATTGAATAGTTTAAATTGTCTTACATGGATGAAATGGGAAAAATACATAACTTTGAACAAAACATGAAATTTGAAATAAATTATTAAAAGCATGCACTAAAATCCAATGCCATGGAACTAAGATCAAACTACACCTAAAACATGTACAAAATAAGTTTTGTCAACATATGAAATGTTGGTGAGCATTCCTAGTTTTAATACATATAGTAAGTTGGAAAAATGGTATACAATTCAAGTGCAAAGCTACGTACAGTGCAATTATGTAAACTATGTAACATACAAATGAGCGAAATCAATCATGTGACTGTATAATGTACTAAATGAACGGCGGTGTACTTATCCAATAAATGGATAATAACTTAACAATGACCACGGATTCTCCGATGAAAAAGGGGGAGAATCAACCTAGGCGGGTTGTCAATCCAATAGCGCTATTCAATGTTAAGGTCGGCTTGTACAATGTTAATGATTTCACTAAGTACAAATGTATTCTACATGTAATGTCTAAGCATAAAGCACGTTTGTAAGAAAATGCACATAGTACTAGAATTGTATTGTAAAAATGTGAACTTGTATTTGTAATTTGTATAAGTGTACATGTAACACCCCAAAAATGGATAAAAGCAAAACGGGGATAGGAAATACTCACTTTCGCCAAATAACTAGATGACTAAAAGAGCGTGAAAATGCGAGCAATCCAAAGACTCAACAACGAAACTAGTCCAATTTAGAAGAAAAGAAACCGAATAAGAAAAATATCCAGCTTCCAATTCGCCAATTACGAGAGCTTTTAATCAAAGTTTCAAATGTAGAAGTAATATACTATAAAAGAAAGGTACGAGGGAGAGTTTAATTGAATTGAAACAATCGATTTAGAGGTGCAAAGTGTAATGGATCATAGGTGGGTTTTTATACTAGTTTTGGATTCAATTAGCCATTAAAATTGGTCAACACCATAAAGTAAGGTTTTATGATGAATTGACTATTGGACTAGGACTTTGACTGTTTGACTAAGACTTTGACTAGGACTTTGACTGGGACTTTGACTGAGACTTTGACTGGGACTTTGACTAGGATTTTGACTGTTTAACTGTCGTAGCGAACCGCGAAAGCTAAAAAAATCAGTTTTTTTCTAATTTAATCAATTTTAAGTTCTGGACTTGTTTCCTTCGATTTCAAAGTTGTTTTAGGACCGAAAATTAAGGGCTTTGGGTATCAAGGTCTGAAACATACGTGCTCGGGTGTAGATGTGAGTATAAAACGTGCATACTTTTACTTATAAAAATTATAAGTTTTATTAAATTGTGAATTTTGGTCCTATTAAAATACGAGGGTTAAAAATGAAAATTTTGAAATAGTTAAGGAACCAATTTTGCACATTTATGAAAAGTGAAGGGTGCAGGTTGTCACAGTCTCCCCTACTTTAGAAATTTCGTCCCGAAATTACTTTCAAGTGAAGGTTTCCATAAAACAAAAGACATTTGTAAAAAGGCAATGAGATTTTAAGAAATGCATCAGCCATGATTTGACAAAGTTTGAAGTAGTTGTTTAATACCTAAAATAAGAGTTTGAAAATTCTTAAAGTTTGACCCAAGGTTAGAGAATTAAGAGTTTATAATGAGCAAGGTTTGGGAAAAGTATGTAACTGGTTAGGGCAGGGTAGTGTTATAGTAGCTTCCCTTACTTTAGAGAAGTTTCTGACCGAACTTTATTAAGGACGTGCAATAGGATTTCGACTAACAGAGAGTGTAAGAGTATACAAAGTTTGTGTTTTCTGTGTGGATGGTCCAGAGAAAGACTCTAGGAAGTCAAATTGAAGCTCGTGTAAGAACATTCTTATCGAAAATGTTTGCTATTAGTCAACGATCTAATAAAGAGATAGTAATGGGTAGGTTCTTGGTCAGACTCCTAGTCTGCTCCCGCAGTATCGCTCGTGCTTATATATAGGGTGTACCGCAGCTAACCCACCACACTACTGATACTTTGGACTCGTACTGATTGTCTACCAATAGCCTAAGTAGAATCACACACCACCCCCATGTACTTGTAAATCCATGATTGTGTTCCGGACCGTAATCATCGATTTACCTTACACTAGGGTGCTATGCTTTTCCTTAACACTAACATAAGTAATACAAGAAACAATGCGTGCAACCAAAATGTGTTCAGTAGTAGATACTGCTCAAGTATAAGATGCGGTTAGAAGTTCTTCCCCTTTCAGGTTCACCCTTTAACCGTAATGAGATTAATGTGTAAGTATAAGACATGATTAGGGGTTCTTCACCTTTCAGGTTCACCCTTAACTGGTAAATTTTTGTTCACATCATTGGGCTCTAAACAACCATATTGATAAACTCTGAGGATTACACCGTTCCCCTTGGGTTAGAGGAATACTCTGAACCGAGTCGTACATGGGAACTGGCTTAGATCTCATACGAGCTATCAATTAGTATGTTCGTTGGCCATGATGATGAACAAAGTAATATAAAGTATAACAGGGTTTTGCTCACAACAAAAAAATATGCATGCCAAATATGCGTTCATGTAAGTATATAAGTATAGCATAAAATTTCGATTGAAAGAACAGCATAACGTAAATCGAGTAAATCGCACAATTTGCACAAAATGAAAGTAAACAGGTTAAATTAATGCTCAAAACTAGTGTTGTAAGAATAACTACTAATAACTAGTGCGAGAATAGTTGCGAATAACATGTGAAAATAACTACCAACAAAAGAATAATACAAAAATAATAAGATAATGTACGAACGTAACTATAAATAGAATGGTGTAAAAAATAATGAAATTTACTGTATATGAAAGTGCGCAGAACAGACGTATAGTCTACTGGTATGAGGATAACCTTTTGGAAACTGAAGAATGTTTTAAGTTCAAAACAGGTTCACTTGAAAAGATTTCGTAGGTACACATTTTCATGTGTTTACGAGAAGTCAAGTTTGAAAAGTGTTATAAGGTATATTATTAGTTGCAAATTCCTCCCGAAAACATATATTGGATACGTCATATGAAAACATGCAGATTTACATTTGATTTCTAAAATATGCAATGCAAGATGAAACCATTTCATGAAGTGTGTGTAAATCTAATGTGTTTCGAAAGACCAAGATTTAAAATGATGTGAAGGTTGTGAATGATCCCAGATGCCTTGACGAATTTTGGAAAATAAAATTTTCTGTATTTAAACATTTCTTTAACTTGTGGGTTGAAAAGTCAGAAATTTTTAATTGTTATGAAATGTTGAGAAAATCGAAGTGTTACCCGTTAAGACTGGGTAAACTTGAAACCTTTTAAATTTTCAAACTTTTACAAAATTTATACATTGAAAGATCATTTATTTGCAGGATCATTAAGGCATCTCTTTGGGCTCATAGCGGGCTATTTGTTTCAAGGCACAAGGTGTATGAAAAGTGTATTCTAATTTGGCGAATAGGCTTTGTGAAAAGACTTATAGAATAAGTTGTCAAATTAATCGTTTTAGAGAGTAGTGTACTAGTGCGTATCGTGTAGGTAGGCATTTATGTATGAGTTTAGTCTGACTAAGAAGTTCTAACTAATGGTAGTTGGCTATGGCTTAGGAGACTGGGTGCAGAAATATTAGTATTAGGTATATGAGGATATACTATGACTTCGATCAAGTAAGTTTGTAAACATGAAGGTATAAAACAGGTTGAAATAATAAGTTTGGAAAAACCATGTTCATTTTTAACTGTATGATGACGCACCATTCCTAAAATCAGGATGTGATCAAAGTTAAACACATAGTTTAAAACTTAAGTCGTGGGTAAAAATGTTTTAACGCAAAATGAGTAATACCTTATAGTGTAAAAATCATGAGCATAAGTGAAATAGTGTAAGCTTTAATGTGATAATATATCGAACAAAAGTTTTAGTAATGATGATAAGGGATTCAAAAGCGAATGATCAATGAATAATGGCATATGAAACATCAAGTGATTAAATGGAATCTTCAAATGATAAACAAACATAAATATCAATGATATAAAACATTGGAATTGTTTCTATAGGAAACTTTGACCAACTCAAGTACTTGAAATTTCCCAGTGACATGTGGGGGCGTACTTTAGCCTATAAGGGAATTCTCATCCCAAGAGTTCCCAGGTAGGTATACGGGTCCCTCGTCTGATTGGGATTTATACGAAATACCAGGCCTAGACAGAAAACTTAGGATACAGGCGCTCACCCTTCCAGATTGCACGTGCCCCATCACTAGTGAATTCCAAAACTTTAGCGAGATTAAAAACGAGATGCAAAAATAGATCCTTGAGATGTGGATTTCACTCCTAACTCAAAGATGTATTTCAAAATTGAAAACTGTTGTGGAATGAAACCAATTACTAAGTTAAGGATATCACTCCCAGCTTAGTGGTTAAGTTTCTTTTTGAAGGAAATACTCTTTGAGGTGTGGATGTCACTCCTATCTCAAAGATATATTCCTAAGATAAATAACATATAGAGGAGTGAAACTAATCACCAAGGTATGGATGCCACTCCTAACTTGGTGATATCGTTTCGTTTGTGAAATACGAGTGTCTTCTACTCCAAGCAAAATATCGAAAGAATAACGTGAAAGAACCATAGCGAAAATATCTTGAATGAAAATATAAAAATAAAGAGAAATATACACGAGATGACTCGTTAATGTAAGCTTAGTTATAGACTAGGCTAAAAGGCATTCTAATAACCTAATTCCCTATAACCATGGCTCTGATACCAATTTGTAACACCCCAACCGATGGCGGAATCATCGAGGTGTCACGTAGTGACGATTGTTAAAAAGCACATGGCACTAAAATGTAAATATATTATTGAATAGTTTAAATTGTCTTACATGGATGAAATGGGAAAAATACATAACTTTGAACAAAACATGAAATTTGAAATAAATTATTAAAAGCATGCACTAAAATCCAATGCTATGGAACTAAGATCAAACTGCACCTGAAACATGTACAAAATAAGTTTTGTCAACATATGAAATGTTGGTGAGCATTCCTAGTTTTAATACATATAGTAAGTTGGAAAAATGGTATACAATTCAAGTGCAAAGCTACGTACAGTGCAATTATGTAAACTATGTAACATACAAATGAGCGAAATCAATCATGTGACTGTATAATGTACTAAATGAACGGCGGTGTACTTATCCAATAAATGGATAATAACTTAACAATGACCACGGATTCTCCGATGAAAAAGGGGGAGAATCAACCTAGGCGGGTTGTCAATCCAATAGCGCTATTCAATGTTAAGGTCGGCTTGTACAATGTTAATGATTTCACTAAGTACAAATGTATTCTACATGTAATGTCTAAGCATAAAGCACGTTTGTAAGAAAATGCACATAGTACTAGAATTGTATTGTAAAAATGTGAACTTGTATTTGTAATTTGTATAAGTGTACATGTAACACCCCAAAAATGAATAAAAGCAAAACGGGGATAGGAAATACTCACTTTCGCCAAATAACTAGATGACTAAACGAGCGTGAAAATGCGAGCAATCCAAAGACTCAACAACGAAACTAGTCCAATTTAGAAGAAAAGAAACTGAATAAGAAAAATATCCATCTTCCAATTCGCCAATTACGAGAGCTTTTAATCAAAGTTTCAAATGTAGAAGTAATATACTATAAAAGAAAGGTACGAGGGAGAGTTTAATTGAATTGAAACAATCGATTTAGAGGTGCAAAGTGTAATGGATCATAGGTGGGTTTTTATACTAGTTTTGGATTCAATTAGCCATTAAAATTGGTCAACACCATAAAGTAAGGTTTTATGATGAATTGACTATTGGACTAGGACTTTGACTGTTTGACTAAGACTTTGACTAGGACTTTGACTGGGACTTTGACTGAGACTTTGACTGGGACTTTGACTAGGATTTTGACTGTTTAACTATCGTAGCGAATCAAGAAAGCTAAAAAAATCATTTTTTTCTAATTTAATCAATTTTAAGTTCTGGACTTGTTTCCTTCGATTTCAAAGTTGTTTTAGGACCGAAAATTAAGGGCTTTGGGTATCAAGGTCTGAAACATACATGCTCGGGTGTAGATGTGAGTATAAAACGTGCATACTTTTACTTATAAAAATTATAAGTTTTATTAAATTGTGAATTTTGGTCCTATTAAAATACGAGGGTTAAAAATGAAAATTTTGAAATAGTTGAGGAACCAATTATGCACATTTATGAAAAGTGAAGGGTGCAGGTTGTCACAGTGTGACATTTATAAAAGAATTAATTTTTTTTTTCGTAAAACAAGGTCCCTTCGAACTGAGTGTTGTAGGTGGTTTGCATGAAAAGTATGCTGTTAACGACAGGTAACTCCCTCAGCTGCATCTAGAGCTGGGCGTCCAGCCGTGTAGGGTCACTGGTCATTAATGACAGTAGTAGTATATGTGTTTTGATTAGCGAAACGAAAATCATACCTGTCGGTACCAAAGACCTACATAGAAGTTCAGAAGCAAACTAAGGATGTGTTCAGCATCTAAAGTCCTGTTTTAATCAAAAACCTTTTTCCATACCTGCATAAATTTGCATATGAATTTTTTAGGTTTAACTTTCTTAGTATACATAAATTTGCTTGATTTCAGCTTATGTCAGGTTTATGTATGCAAAATATGTTAGTTAACTATTGACATAAGATAGATAAGTATATAGATAGAGATGTATGTTGGGAATCATGGTATCTAATACACAGCGGAAGCGGTTTATATATATTAACAAAACCGGATTATATATACAATATATATTAGGCCGATTTATATATATATATAATCTATATATGTTTAATTTCATTAATCCGATTAATGAAATGTTCCCAATCAGGATCTCGGTTAAACGCGTATAAACAAATAAATAATATAAACAATCATAGGGGGTTTAGCATTCAACCTTTGACGACTACACCGGAATTGTAACACGTGGGTTACAACGAATCCTCGCTAGTTGGAAGTTCACAACCGAGCACGAGCCAACTGAGAGCAACACTTGCAAGAAGGAAGGCGACGATGGTGGTGGTGACCGATTATAGAGAGAAGGAGGCAAGGAGGTGTCAAGTTTATGATAAAACTTCTCCTATTTATAGGACATGCCATTTGGAATATTCTCATAATATTCTATATGCTTTGGAATATTCTTAGAATATTCCAAAGCATATGGAATATTATGAGAATATTCCATATGCCTTGGAATATTCTTAGAATATTCCACATCCTTTGGAATATTCCATATGCCTTGGAATATTCTTAGAATATTCCATAATATTAATCTAATTAATATTAAATCTCTCTAGTTTAAAATATTATTATTTCACAAATAACAATCCACCCACACATGAACTTGTTCTGATTCGTGTACCAACGTGTAACTCTTCGGATCGTACCAGGTCGGGTTACGTTGATTTCGACTTTAATTACTATCGGACATACCATATGTCCAACAATATAAGGTTATGTTATGACTCTTTTAAGGTTATTGAGGTAGTTATGTAAACTTTAACTGATAGAAAGACACTGGGTCATGTGAACTTGAGCTTACTTTTGACATTAATAAGTGAGGGAAACAATATAAGAGAACTGGATGCAATAGAATGCTTGTAGTTGCATACTAATTGCTGACTGGTAAATTCAAAATGGTTGTTTGATTATACAACATATTTGAATCTGTTTTAAAAGAGGCAATTGACGTTCTTTCGATATGACCCATGAAACTGTTGACCAAACGCAGAAGACCCGACTCACTACTGATCCTGGATCTGATGAATATGACATTATGACCTATGAAACTGTTGACCGAACACAGAAGACCCGACTCACTACTGATCCTGGATCTGATGAAGGGCAAATGGCGATAGGGAAGAAGGCGAGGGGGCACATGCTGATGGTGGGGGCATGTACTAGGAGGATGAGGGCTGAGAGGAGTTGGTTCATCGGGAATATGAGTGGTGTAGTGGTTTTTAGGACAGGACGGCTTTCGTGGACTTTTTGTCGTATCATGTTATGTGAATGCTATGTTTATGTTATTTGCCTTATTCTGTTACTTTGTGTTTCTTAACAGCGGTATGAATTTTTTTTTGGCTGCGTACAAGTTTACTGAAGAAACAAATGGTCTCACCACCGATTAGGGATGATAAGATTATTGTTACTACAGGGTTGATCCTTCACTAACAGCTACGGCTTGGAAATACCTGCAAACAAGAGTGAAAGTATGGGTGTGGAGACGACTACACGAGGTAGTTGTTTATGACAAAAACGGGGTGAATGGGGATATTATCTAGTATGATAGCTCTCCAGGTCAGTAGAAAGTGTCCTCTCCTATTGGGGGTGTGACCCCTTTTATAGGAGAGTCCGTATGCCACCATTACCCAAGTCCTAACCATGGTTAGGTTGTCTCCATCACCCTTAATTATGTTAATAAGGTGATATATGGAAAGCTAAATTGAAGGGAATAGTGGAATCGAATACCGCCTTAACTGGTGTAGTTTACGTGATTCATGCATGGCTATTGACCATGCATGATATTCGCCTTGACCAGTATATGACCGACCTTTGACTGTTGACTGTGCATTTAATGGGCTTTGACCAAATCCTGCGCATGGCTTTCTTCCGCGCGCCAGTATTGTGCCGGGTTTGGGTATGCAAAATGGTGTATTCAGTACCCAATCCCATCAAGTCCCCCCAGTCCAGTGTGTCTCTCATCTAAGAAGTGATGGAGAGATGTGAGGGATGCTGGACTTATTTGTAGTGGGTTGATGCTTATGGTTTTTCCGCTGCTTATTGGCTTTGCGTGCGTGTTTGCGTAAACATTGTGCGGATAACGGGTTTTGAAATTTACGTCAGCTGTCCGCAATAATTGAGGCACGTCAGTTTGCATGTGTGGACAGTTGTCACTTCCCCTTTGTATTTGAAATTTTGTGGTCCATATGGCGAGTGGAATCGACGTGACCTCTGTCAGTTGAGACGTGTGCTGAGACGTTTGAGCGGCGGTTGTCAGGTGAGTGGGCGCGTGAGGCGCGTGTGACGTCGGTTTGTTTTCCATTACACACGTGTCATTACCCTATTGGGCTCACCTCCGAAAAGCCTGTCCATGACGTCAGGCACATTAATTGCAAGGCCTATAAATTAAATTTTCAATCTTGCTTTTCCATTTCAACTGTTTCAAAGTTTGAATTTCTTTTCTTCAACGTCTCTATTTTCCTAAAACCACCATATCCTTCAACAATGTCTCAAGATTCTCAAGATGTGCAAGAGTCAAGTAAAACATCAGACTCTGTTAAAGATCTGGGGAAAGAATCATCCAAAAGTATAGAGGCCACCACTATTAAGTGGGACGAAGCCTCTTATTTGAGTTTTCTTGACCAGTACGGCATTTTGCCGGAATGGGAGCCTGAACTTCCTGCTGAGGGAAAAACTGCTTTAAAGGCCCCTCCTGGTAAAATTGCTTTGTATGCTGCTACATTTACCAAGTGTTGCTTCCGTTTGTCGGCCACCAAGTTTGTGGTGGACGTGTTGTTGAAGTATGGAGTGCACCCTGCACAATTGACTCTTTATGGGTGGTGCCGAATACTGCATTTTGAAGCTACATGCCGTTCGTTGGAGATTGAACCCACATGGGAGAGATTGAATGTTTTCTATGTTCTTGAAGCAGCGCGTGGTGGAAGTGGTTGGTTTAGTTTGGGTATTCGCCGGAAAATTAAACAGCTTGTATCAGAAAAAGTGAAATCCATGTATGAATGGAAAGACAAGTTTTTTTATATCAAACATGGTGTTATTCCTGCACCCTTCCAATGGATGGTGCTCGGTCTGAAAGAGAAGATTGTTGAATTCCCCCCTATGGTGGGGTTTAAAGATCAAGATTGGTATAAAACGCTCTGTGATCATGCTACTCCCCTAATGATGGATGAATGTCCTGAGAGTGTTTTGAATTTGCTGGGAATTAGCCTTATCTGCCCTGAGGGTCAGGACCCGAATCCTCCAAAAGGTATTGAAGTTATATTTGTTTTTTGTCTTATAGTCTTGCTTTGTGTTATTGCTCAGATGTTTCTTTATTCATCCAGATGTCTCCCTGTTTCAACTGTTTGCCAAGCGTGGTGAGGCGAAGGTGCTGTATACTCCGGTTGTTGCCGGTGTGCCGCGCTTGTCTGAGATCCTCCGAAGCAGTATGTTCGGACAGGTTTGTGGTCTCTTATCCGTATGTTTTTTATGATTATTTCTTTTTATATATGCGAAGGAAGCGCACTAGGTACGCATTCTGCATACTGATTCAGCGCGTTCTTCGTGGTAGGTGCGGGTATACAACTCCGCAGGAAAGCTAAAAACGATGTTGAGGAGGTTACTTCGGAGCGCAAGGAGTCCTTTGGTTAGTCTTTGTAACTTCGTAACTCATTTCTTACGCGTATTTTAACTTGATACAGATGTGGTTACCGCGCCAGGCACGAGTACTTCGAGGAAACGTGCTGTGGCCAGCAAGAGGGTCAAACCACCCGCTGCGCCCATTATTGTTGAAGAAGTTGACGAAGACTTGACAGAGTCTGACACTGAACTGGAGCATAAGCGCGCCAGGCGTTCTTCTCCCATCCAACAGTCGGGTGATGTTGCTGAGGATTTATATCAGCAGAGGATTACCGAGCTGAATCAGAAACAAGTGCAAGTTCCACAATCCTCAGTTGTGAATCTGGATGTCACTCGACCGGAACCTATTTCCGCGGTTCCGGTAAATGTATTCAAACCATTGACGTGCCCGTCCACGGAGAAGCTAGAGATCCCTGTGAAACCTCCGCCTGTGCGCGAGAACTTGCCTATGAAGACTTTGAGACATCTATCTGGTACATATGTTTTTCTTCTCCCTTTACCATGTTTGTGATAAACTTGTTAAAATACTGTGGGCAGCATTTTATGTAGGGCAACATCCTTTTGCAGAATCTCGGAAGAAGCATTCCTCCATGCTGTTGAAGGAAGTATCTTCATCTGCTCAGCCATCTGACGTGACCGCGCAAGTGATGCCGGTTACAGCTGAAACAGTGGTTGATGAAAACTTGTTGTCTCAACCTAAGCCCATCCCAGAGGATCTGGTTATTGAGGTGGAGAAGGATGTTATGCCGCAGGAAGAAACTACCCAAGATGAGTTGGTGACTGATGTTGAGAAGGACGTCGGTAAGCGAGTGGATGAGTCTGTAACACCAAATTTGGAAACAGGTTGTCTTGATTTGACGGAGCAAGCACGTGAGCCGAGCCCATCGCAAGGATTTGAGGCAGCGCTTAACAGGGGGAAGAAAGATGAAGTTGTAGCTGAGAATCCATCCAACTTCCAGCGCACGGTGGTTGATTCTACCATTTTTTACACTGACACTTCCGCCGGTGTTGGTGGTAACTCTGGTCATCGGCGGAGGACGTTTTCCTCGCGCCCAGCTGACTCTTCTAGACCGTATCAGCCGCGTTGGGATATCCTGGATACAACTCGTTTTACAAATGCGCTTGATGTGCAAGAGTTTGTTATGATGTCCGTTCCTCCTGCGGAACGTGATTACCAGGATAGTGTTGACCGTCGCTCTCTATTCATTGACATGGCAATGAACCTTTCTCTTGGTGTCAGCGGTCTTGGTTCCCTTATCAGGCATGAGAATGAGTTTCAAAGAGATTACCAGAATTTGAAGGATTCTGAAGCTGCGTTGTTGAGGCGAGAGGAAGAGTTTCAGCGTGCTCGTCATGACATTCGTGCCGAGATTGAGCATCATCAAAAGGTTGCTCGTGACGCTGTTGAAGAGTTGGAGAAAGTGAAGAAGGAGAAGGCTGATGCTTCTCATGCTTGGTCGGTAGCTTGTAAGAGGACTAACCTTGAGACTGAGCAATTGCAGGCCTCTATTAAAGAATTGAAACTTGAGAATGCCAATTTGAAGAAAGATGTGGAGCAGAGCCGAGCAGCGTCCGAAGAGAAGCAAGCTGAACTTGCTGATGCCATTCAAAAGTATAATTCTCAGCATGATGAGCTTATTCGCGCCACTTCTTCTTTGTCTGATGTGGAGACCAAGATAAAGGAACTGACTTTGGAGAACGCCCAGATCCAGGAAGAGAAAGCCTTGGCGGAATCCTCTTGTACGCAGGCAAAAATGGAGTTAGACAAGGTGCAGGCTTTGTTTAAGCAAGCCACTGACCTGGCTGTTGCTGCCAACGAGAGGATTGCCTGGTTAATGGGCGATGGAGTTGTTGGGGTAAGTCATAAAATTTTCCTTTTGTATTCTGGCTATTTGTTTATGAGTTTTGTTTTATGTGCTATCTTATTTTGCGCAGGTATTCAAGCGTGTTTGGAACGATCCTGCGCTAACAGAAGTGATTGCGCGCATCTCCAGTTCTTCCGTAAAACAAGGGATCAAGATCGGTTTCTCCGAAGGCTTCTGCCATCATGCTGAGGGCAAGGGAAAGGAATCCGGACCATATGAGAATGAATCATACGATGATGAGCTGCTCAAGGCCTATGATGATTACGAGCATCTGAAGTTCGAAGTCTTTGACCTGTTAGAAGCCTGAGCGAAGACTGATGATCCTGCTGGGGAGCTGCGCAATTATTTTATCAAGTCTGATCGTCTTGGTGCGGAGCTTGCTGAGAAAGCACAGATGGAAGAGAAGGCCAAAACGGTGGCAACTGATGCTGAAGCAGGAACATCCTCCGCTGCTGAAGGGAAACGCGCAGAGGGCGCTGGGAGTGATGATATCTCCCAATACTTGAACCTTTAGTATTTTATGTATGATGAACATTATTGGTGTACTTTGGTTGCATTTCTTGTCTTGAACACTTTAATTTTTGTGTATGTTAAACAGTGTGGCTTTCGTGATTTTTATATTCCACGTCTGCATGGTAATCATTGGATGATGTCATCCTTTATGCATCTGACGCAGGTGGCTGTCAGTCTGCCTTTTGATGTGACTGTTGTAACGGCGGTGGCAAAATGCCTGTCAGTCTTCCCTAGGGTAATTGAGTGGTTACCATTAATGGTAATTAATGGTTGTAACCTCTCTCCTCTATATATAGTAAGTGCATCTTCATAACTTTATATACTTAAAAATTTACACCATCTTCTCTGAAAAAATGGCGTCCAATTCTTCAAGCAATGTTCTAAATGCCAAGGAGATTTCAGCAGTGCAGGGTATTATCCGATTGTCCTGTTATCCTGATCATGATTGTTCTTCCACCGATGCTCTTGATCGTTTGGCAGAACATTGTTCATTCCTGCTTTCACAAGAGGACATGCGTCCTGATTATTTAGATGATCAGGGTACCTCTGATGGAAAGCCTTTAAAGATGAAGAAGCTATCTGAGCTGGGAGATGTGAAGAAGATGACCACCAAGAAGATTAGGGGTTAGGATATTTATCCTATATGGGAGTCTTTATGTATAAAGCTTTTTCTTTTTGAGTGGTTGTTGGATCACTGTGTCTATGGGGTTTTAGTTTGTAAGTTCCCCCCTTTTTTTGGTAGTTTGGTATATGTGATAGTCGTCTATGATTTTGGTATGTAATCTGTGTTTGCTGACCACCAGTATGTATAAAAAATGCTTTTTGTACTATAAATGAACTTGGACATCAATTCCTTATTACAAAATTATTGTAGTAGGTTACATGTAGCATATACGTAACTAAGCTGCATTCCAGGTGCGTGGTATTGGCGAACCATCTAATCGTTCTAAGGCATACGCCCCTTTTCCCAATACTTCTTGAATTTTGTAAGGCCCCTCCTGTCACACCACGACAATGGCGGAAACACGTGGCGCGACGGTTCAAGAGCATAAAGTCAAGGTTAATGCTAAACACAAGTAATTTAAGAAAATGAGTCATTTATTAAGGCGTCAAATCTTGTTCCAAATATTACATAAAAGTAAATTGTTTTTAAAACAACATAGAGGTTTCTCAAATATATCCCAAAGCCTTGGGAAATAAAGGTGAAACCCCGCAAAATGTTTAACGCCGCATCGGAGGATTCCACGACCCAGCTTGCCCCGGTTCGCCTGCATTTAATTACCTGAAAGATATGTTTAAAATTTCGTCAATATAAATATATTGGTGAGTTCACAGGTTTTTAGTTTCCAAAACTTGAATACTTGGGAAATACCATGTTATGACAATATATAGGAGTTGCAAATTCCTATAAATCTACTTGAGACTATAATCAAACCAAGACGTATAATGATAATGCCCCGCTCCAAGTCGTTACTCGGTTTCCCACGACTTAAGTTCAGAATATATGCACCCCAGGCATACACTAATGCATAATCGACGCTATCGATTAGGGGTGGGCCTTGTCAGGCACCAATAGTACTATTCAATATTCCTCCGGTTTCATTTCCCTGAATAAATGATTATAGAGGCGAGGACTCAACCCCGAGTGGCGGTCACACCTCAAGTAATAAATCCGTCAAACATTTTCCCTAACATATCTTTCCCCCGAAAAACGTAAAAATAGTTTAAAATGGGGCCGTGAAACTCACCTGAAACACTGTCTGGCTCACTAAGCAGATAGCAAAGAGGGTCTCGCACCTACAAACGTCCTAGACGTATAAGTCACTATTCCTATAGTGCATGTGCCTTGGCAAGTTGTACACCCAACTCCCGACCACAAGTTATTCCAAATCCCGTTTAATTAAGCGCGTATCCTAGGTTTCGTTGGCGTTAGATTACCCTTTGTGTTACAAGTTATAGATATTACTCTTGTTAATATTTCCTTAACTTGTCCTTCATTATCATCGACTCGACCTCACTTAACATATAATTATTTTCCCATTTAAATAATTATACTTAAGATCGCATCGCTCGACATAATATATATTTCAACACTCGACCCGACTCACTCTGTCGCACATTTGTTTTTCCCATTTAAACAAATATGCTAAGATCTTGTCGTTCGACTGTATATTCTTAACACCCGATTCAACTCACCACACCGTATATTTATTTTCCCATTCAAATAAATATACTAGGATCTTGTTGGTACGGCATACACATATATATATCTTTGTCTACTCGTCTCGTTTTCCTTCCCACATATCTACTTTCCCATTAAGTAGATATACTAGAATTTTACCGAGACGAGCGTACATATATATAAGTGTGTAATTTTTCTTGTTAAGTATATACGTTTGCTTAACGTCTTACTTGTTTACGTCGTATTTTTCTCCCATGAATAATTCCTTCAACACTTAGGAAAGTGTTTATTAGTTTTCACCCATGATGTATATATATATTTTACTTCCTAAAAATATATTTCCTTATCTTGCCGCAATGGCATTTTTCTCATGTTTTGTCCGTGTACGGTTTGTTAACGCGTCTTAGTTCGATATCTTAGCTCGAATAGTTAATTTTTCCAAGTTTTTCCCCACATGTGTTTTATAGAAATATTATTCATATTTCTTCCTCTTTACACATATTACTTGGAAGGTTTAAAATACTTATGTACTTTTAACCCAACTTGTTAACTTAACTACAAAAATGTCTCCAATACTTTTATATTCCAATTTATATAAAAGTATTCATTTTTGTATAAGTTTCTCAAGTTTGTTTAACATTTTTATAAAATCTCTATTTTATAAAAATCATTATGTTAATATCATCCATATTTTATAACTTTCAAAAATGTACTTTTATACAAGAATACCCAAGTATGTCTACTAGTATTTACCCAAATCATCCTTAGAAATTTATTACTTATACTTTTGACACCAAACTTTCCATCCTTGCATTTTTGGGCTAATAGTTTCTAAAATATCCATTTTAGTCCTTTAACTTTCAAAGTTACAATATTAGTCCCTTAACTTTCAAATGTTGCATTTTTCCATCAAAATAGTGGACTTTGAAGATTCAACTTTTTATTGGTAAGTTATTTTTGTACCAAAACACTTTTGTTAGTCTTATATTCCATATATAAGGCTACTTGTATGTGTGTTTTATGTATTTGCCCATTTTAACAAAATATCATTCTTCTAAGTAAGTAACTTTAGTTTTTCATCTTCTTAGTCCATGAACTTCTAACATGTTCCATCATTTATTATGTCTTAGATGATCATATTAAGATGATTAAAGTTACTTTTAAACACATTCAAGTTTATTCCATAAATCTTAATCAAATCATCATCCTACTTAGTGTATGTGTAAATTTTATACATTTTCAAGAATACTACACTATCATCATCCAATCCATGATTTATTTACATATCTCTAATCATCTATTTTACTCATGTAAAACCTATTAAAGATTATGTTTCAAACCACCTTTTAAACCCTTCATGTACAACTTGCTTCTAAGAACACATACATGAATAATAATAATCAAAAACAAGGTTAAGAAGCTTACTACTAGCACAAGGCTAGGGAAGACAAAACCTTGGATTTTGAGAGGGGTTTAGTGTGTTCTTCCTTAATGGTTAAGCTCCAAGCTTGAAACACACAATAGGGGTTTAGATGATGGATTGTTTTGAGTGATTTGGAGATGTAAAAACTTGAAAGAAGAATGTATGTGGGGAGGGTGAAACTCACGGCCCAAAAGAGAGGAAAAGAAGATGGTTTTTGTTGTTTCTCCAAGACTCTAACACATGTTATTTATAGTGCTATCATATGTAATCTTCCATGGATTGCATGAAATCTTGCTAATGATTCAAGAGATTTAAGAAGATGTGGGAAAGTGTAGGTGGCCGTGGGTTTTGAGAGCCAAAGGAATGAGTTTGCTTGCAAATCTTGGTTTATTATTTGGATGATCTTTCACTTAATCTTTATACAAGATTTTTACCAAGCATGTGCATACACTTAGGCCATGATTGCTAGCTCTTTGTCTTGGATTATATGGCCTATTGGCCGAAATTTTATAAGGAAGGGACAAGAGAGTTGCATGCTTTGTACTAGTGTGTCTTACACCTTTTGTCTTTAGTAAAACATGCTTTAATCTAGCTCTAGGAGGTTATTATTATTAAACAACTTGCATGGACACAACAAGGCCATTAGGCCGGCCCTTGGATGGGTTTAGGTGGGGTCCACAACTTCAAATATTTACCATTATTAAGTTAAGTTTAATCCCTCGTCGTTCGGGTGTCGTTCGGGTATTTTTCGGGTTTTAATCCCGCGTTATTCGGACATTAAAAATACCTTTAATAACCCTTAAATATAGTCTAATTTAAGCGTTGATTGGTTATTTAGGCTTTTGCCGGGTGAAATTATGAGTTATACGCGTATCGGGTGCGGTACGCGCATTTTATTTGTTACCGGGAGATTTGTACAAGACGTTTTCACTTATGGTTTTGGAGTTCCAAAACTCATTATATTTTGTGAAAATACCCTTTATTTTATATCCTGGGTGTCCGGGATCCTTTTCGTTTATTTAATTATTACCGGGTAATTGCCAACGTCCATACCGGATAGTTATTTCGCACATGATCCAATCATGTTTTTACCATTAAACGCATGCATTCCTATGCATTATTTGGAAATTGCTATCTCCTAAGGCCTCGATAATTAAATCACACATAATTGCATTTAATTACGTTAATCATATATTAATTAATTTGTACGGAATTACCTTATTTTTGCCGGTTGTTACATTCTCCCCCCGTTAAGAGAATTCCGTCCCGGAATTCACTTTGAGTTCTCCGGTACAGGTGTCTTCTCGAATAGGGCGGGATATTTTTGCTTCATCCGGTCCAGCCTTTCCCACGTGAACTCCGGTCCACGCTTGGCATTCCAGCGCACTTTGACCAATCTGATCTTGCTGCGCCTTAGTTTTTGGACCTTCCAATCAGTTACCTCGATTGGTTCTTCAACAAAATGTAACTTGTCGTCAATTTGAATTTCGTCTGCTGGAATGATGAGAGTTTCGTCGGATAGGCACTTTTTCAAATTTGACACGTGAAACGTGTCGTGTATTCCACTAAGCTCTTGAGGCAACTTGAGCTTGTATGCCACTGTGCCTACCCTGGACAAGACTTCGAACGGTCCGATATATCGTGGGTTCAGCTTTCCGCGCTTCCCAAAGCGCGCAACACCTTTCCAAGGTGACACTTTTAGTAGGACCCTGTCTCCGACTTGAAACTCTAACGGCTTTCGCCTCATATCAGCATAGCTTTTCTGGCGATCACGGGCCGCTTTGAGGCGTTCCTTTATCAAAAAGACCTTGTCCGTCGTCTCTTGAACAATTTCGGGCCCGGTGAGTTGTTTTTCTCCAACTTCCGCCCAACATAACGGCGATCGACACTTGCGTCCATATAGAGCTTCAAATGGTGCGGCTTGAATGCTCGTATGATAACTGTTGTTATAGGAAAATTCAACCAATGGCAAGTGTGTATCCCAATTACCTCCGAAGTCTATCGCGCATGCCCGTAACATATCTTCCAAGGTCTGGATGGTTCGTTCACTTTGACCATCCGTTTGGGGGTGATATGCGGTGCTCATGTCGAGGCGAGTACCGAGGGCTTCATTTAAACTTTCCCAAAATCTTGAAGTGAAACGACTATCTCGATCGGAGATGATAGAAACAGGTACACCGTGTTTAGACACCACTTCCTTTATGTACAAACGGGTCAGTTTCTCCAACTTGTCCGTTTCGCGAATCGGAAGGAAGTGTGCAGATTTTGTCAATCGATCAACGATTACCCAGATCGTGTCATGGCCGCTTGTTGTCTTGGGTAACTTGGTAATGAAATCCATGGTGATTCGTTCCCATTTCCATTCCGGTATTTCTGGTTGCTGGAGCAAACCGGAAGGTCTCTGATGCTCAGCTTTGACCTTTGCGCAAGTCAAACATCGCGCAACATGTGCTGCTATATCTCTTTTGAAATTCGGCCACCAATAAAGTTCCTTCAGATCGTGGAACATCTTGTCTGCACCAGGGTGAACCGAATATCTAGAACTGTGAGCTTCGGCCAGTACTAGCTCACGCAATCCCCCGTACACTGGAACCCAAATTCTATTCATGAAATACAGTGTCTGGTCTGCTTTTGTTTCTAGTGAATCAACCATCTTTCGTAATCTTTCACCCTTGACATTTTCGGGTTTAAGGGCGTTAACTTGAGCTTCACGAATTCGTTCAGTCAGATTCGTGTGGATAGTCAGACCCAAAGCTCGGACACGCAATGGTTTAACCCGTTCCTTGCGACTCAAGGCGTCGGCCACAACGTTCGCCTTACCGGGATGGTACTTTATTTCACAATCGTAATCGTTTAATAATTCGACCCATCGCCGTTGTCGCATGTTTAAATCCTTCTGATCAAAGATGTGTTGCAAACTCTTATGATCAGTGAAAATCGTGCACTTGGTTCCGTACAAATAGTGCCTCCATATCTTGAGAGCGAATACCACTGCACCTAATTCCAAATCGTGTGTAGTGTAGTTCCTCTCGTGGATTTTCAGTTGCCTGGAAGCATATGCTATTACTTTTTCTCGCTGCATTAGTACACAACCCAGGCCTTGATGTGAGGCATCACAGTAAACCACAAAGTCTTCCGTACCATCTGGAAGTGATAGTATCGGAGCGCCACATAACTTTTCTTTTAGTAATTGGAATGCTGCCTCTTGCTTTTCCGCCCACTCGAATTTCCTATCCTTTTGGGTTAGCATGGTTAGAGCTTGTGCTATCTTTGAAAAGTTCTCGATGAACCTTCTGTAATAACCCGCAAGGCCAAGAAATTGTCGTACTTCGGTAGGAGTTCGAGGGGCTTCCCAATTTTTAATTGCCTCGATCTTGGCGGGATCGACGTGTATGCCCTTCTCGTTTACCACGTGGCCTAAAAAGTGAACTTCCCGAATCCAAAAGTCGCACTTTGAGAATTTAGCGTAGAGCTTCTCTTTGCGTAATACTTCAAGAATTAATCGAAGGTGATTCTCGTGGTCTTCTTTTGTGCGTGAATAGATCAAAATATCGTCAATGAAAACAATGACGAATTTGTCCAGGTATGGCTTACACACGCGGTTCATTAGGTCCATGAAAACCGCTGGTGCGTTGGTTAAGCCGAACGGCATTACCAAAAATTCATAGTGTCCATACCGGGTTCTGAAGGCTGTTTTTGGTACATCTTCTTCTTGTATACGCAACTGGTGATAGCCAGACCTCAGATCAATTTTGGAGTAATAGCTAGATCCTTGGAGCTGATCAAATAAATCGTCGATCCTGGGGAGAGGATAGCGATTCTTGATGGTTAGCTTGTTCAGCTCTCGATAGTCGATGCACATGCGAAATGTGCCATCCTTCTTCTTCACAAATAAGACGGGAGCTCCCCAAGGCGAGAAACTCGGTCTTATAAAACCTTTGTCCAATAATTCTTGTAGCTGGCTGGACAGTTCCTGCATCTCTGATGGAGCTAGGCGGTATGGCGATCGTGCCACAGGAGCAGCTCCAGGAACGAGGTCGATGCGGAACTCGACTTGTCGAGGTGGTGGCAACCCCGGCAAATCTTCTGGGAATACATCCGGAAAATCTCTAGCTACTGGAATGTCTTCCAACTTTCGCTCGTCGGCCTTCTTGTCCACTACGTGTGCCAAGAATGCGACAAGCCCTTTTCTCAGACACTTACGAGCCTTCATGCTTGAAATAATTCTTAGCGGCGTCCCGTGTCTTTCCCCTTGAATTGAGAGAGTTTCACCGCTTGCGAGGGGGACTTGAATGACTTTATCGTTGCAAATCACGACGGCATGATGTGCGGACAACCAGTCCATGCCGACAACTATGTCGAAACTTCCCAATACGACTGGCAAAAGATCAATCCCAAACTCGTGCCCACAGAGTTCTAATTTACAATCTTTTGCTACTTCTCTCGTTTCAATAGTTTTACCATTAGCCAGTTCTATGGAGTAGGGTGTATCTAGTTTACTAGTTTTTAATCCAAGTAGTCTTTTAAACTCAATGGATACGAAGCTAAAGTCAGCACCGGTATCAAATAAAACAGAGGCATAATGACCATTAAGAGGAAACGTACCAGTGACCACGTTGGGGTCTTGTCGTGCATCACCGGCTCCAATCACAAATGCCCGCCCGCGGGCCTGGTTGTTGATCTTGGGGCAATCCTTTTTCCAATGGTCCAGTGACCCGCATGCGAAGCATGGTCTAGCTCCTCCGTTTTTCGGTGCTCCGGACCGACAGTCTTCAGTCTTGTGCCCTGTGCGGTGGCACTTTCCACAAGTTAACCCATTATTCCTTCCCTGATTACCCTGTTTGTTACCATTACCACGCCCTGTGGCAACATATCCTTTCCCTTTCTTGTTTGAGCTACCCGACGCTCTGTCCCTCTTCCCTTCATCCCGTTTCCTTTTCCCGAATCTCGGCTTGTTCCCCTGATCGTTCGACACAACTGCTGAGCTCGTCCCTTGATTCTTGGCTTCTACACTGCTGGCCTCAGAAATTTTCAGTCCTGAAACTTGTCGGATCAGTGTGCCCATGCGAATAGCATCTTCGGTGAGGCTTAGCGCAAGATCAATAGCTGCGCGCATGGTCGTAGGTTTGGAAGCAGTGACCATGCTGCGTATTTGCGGTGCTAATCCGAACAGATAACGCTCTATCTTGTTGTTTTCAGGGGTGACCAAACGTGGCACTAGTCTGGCGAGATCATGAAATCGGGACGTGTAGCCAGTTACGTCCGCTCCTATCATAGTAAGGTTCCAGAATTCAGTTTCCAGTTTCTGCACCTCACTTGCCGGGCGGTATTCGGCAATCATGAGTTCTTTCAGTTCTGTCCATGACAGGGAGTAAGCAGTATCGTCACCCAATGACTGTACTTGTCCATTCCACCACGTTAGTGCTTGATCCAAGAACAAGTTGGTGGAGTACATGACCGACTGACGAGGGGTACACCCACTGATACGGATCACTGCCTCGGTCTTTTCAAACCACTTGACCATGCCAACAGATCCTTCTGTGCCGTTGAAGTTGATCGGCTTGCAGTCTAAGAAGGCTTTGAAAGTGCAGCCACGCTCTCGCGAGGCCGTTTCTGCATTAATAAAATTGTATGTTATTATGGGATAGGAGTTTTAGGATATTCTCCCATCTCTTTATCAATTATTTTTAAACCTTCTTACCATTGGGGGAGGTTTCTCGTCGCTCACTTCCAGTCAAGTCACGTGATCGTTCGGAGCGAGCGGCTTCATGCTCCGCGATCGCTCGGGCTATGCGCTCCGAGATCATGGTTTCAAGTTTAGCTGGTGTAGCGGGCAGTCCGTCTGCGCCGCTGTTGCTTCTGGTGGCTGGTGCCATTTTTCTTCAATAATAATTATCAAAGGTTAATTTGGCAAACATTTACACAATATAAAGCATAAATAACAAACCAGAATATGGACACAATAATCAACACCATGTTATCACACAACATACCAACACATCATACAGAATAAATAGTAATCAACACAATATCACCACGCAATCACACAAATCACAATATATGGAGTAAGCAATAATAATCGTAGACAACAACATATTTCACCATCATAATAATAAGATTTTTCATTAATTTCAATAGTACTAGTACAATGCTTGTTCATAATAACAAAATGGGGAATACATCCCTCATACAATACATTGTTTTTGAAATAAATAAAACATCATATCATGTGCCGTCGTACCCGTACGGCTAGGCAAAATGCAGACGAGTGTCATAACCCGTGCTATACTACCATACTGCTGCTACTATGTACATAAGCAGGTGATTCTTCCGTGCGTCCCTGATGCATCCCTACTGTGGCGGTGGCGGCGGAAACTGGTACTGTGGTGCATGCATACTGATCGTCATGCTAATCGCCATGATGCGCTCATATAGGAACTGTTGATGCGCAAAATGCGCATCACCTGTAATACCACACTGTGCGTCCATGCTCAGTAACTCTTCCGCATAGTGCGCCAAAGCATCTCGTGCATCAATCATCCGCGTCCACATCAGACGGGTCTGCTGCTCTACCTGATTTACGGTGCGCTGCACCGTGTCTGCGAGGGTCTGGAAGTCTCGCTCTAGGGAGATAGCAGTGGACCATGCTGGTCCGGATAGGGGTGTCATCCTAGGTGGCTGGGATGGTCCGGGTATATCTGGGTGAACTGACAGGAATGGGCCAAAGGGGGCTGGTATCGGTATGTGAGGAAGTAACGGGGCAAAACCCTGTGGTCTGGGGGTAAAGTGAGGTGGCATCATGTAGGGGTCCCCTGCACCCAGAGGATACGGTGCAGGTGGCATGCTGGGCAGGGTGGGGATCGGTAATGTCATGGCTACTGTGGGTGGTGGTACAGGCTCGGCCAATGGGGCTACAAGAGGCTCTGAAACAGTGGCCCACTCTGGGGTGGATACCACGACAGTGGGGGTAGGAGGGCTCGCGGTGGCAAAGGCTGCCATACCTGCCCTGCGTAGCTCAGAGCTACCGGCGGGGCTACCCTCAAGTACATGTGCTGCTATGGCTGGCCCCTCCTGAGGTGCGGGCTCAAGTGGTGCTGGTGGGGCTACGGGGTCAGCAGGTGCGTCCTCTATCATTGGAGCCACTGGCTCCTCCTGAACGGCTGGGATCTCGGGTACCAGCATGTGCTCAACCGAGGCTACGGACTCGTCGTCCGAGTCATCAGATATCCACCCGTTCCTCCCACGGGAGATCGGCATGAGTCTCATGCCAGGAGGAATGTAGATGTGTGGTACAGGGGCTGGCTCATGCTCAACGTGAGCCTGTCTGTCGAACGGAGACTCTGCCGTCTCTGACTGGGCTGGGATCGGTCGTGACGGACCGGTGCAGCCTTCAGGGAAGTCCCTGATGGATCGGATGGGGCGTGGGGCTAAAGGTGCGGCCGGTACAATAGGTAGCGGTGTGTCGACCACAGCGGCCGTGTCGTCCCCTACGGGTGCCCAGTCGGGATCCTCGCTAGGATCCGTCTCGTCCGAATCGTCATCTGATCCCCCTGCGACGTCCATCTCCACGTCGTCGTCTTCCGCATCGAGTACTACCAGCTCGACTGGCTCAGGCGGTGGTGCGGGAATGATCTGTAAGCTACTATCGTAACTGGGCGCTATGCTTCCAGCGTCCGACATCCTGGCAAAAGAACCGTACATGTATATATATGAATTAATTTAAATTAGATAGTTAAGGCGTACATTATCAGTATCCTTCCTAACCTCTAATACTACGTTAATGCGTAACGATACCCATGGCTAGCTCGGTCGGAATCTCCTCATGCCCAATGCTTCTTGAAAAATTACTTTATTTGCATTTAGCAACTATGTATATTTTTTTGAAAACTTTATCTTTTTGAACCAAACCTGGTTATAGTCTAGTTTTTAAAGAAAATACTCTAGTTCGCTATAACCTTGGCTCTGATACCACTTTCTGTCACACCACGACAATGGCGGAAACACGTGGCGCGACGGTTCAAGAGCATAAAGTCAAGGTTAATGCTAAACACAAGTAATTTAAGAAAATGGGTCATTTATTAAGGCGTCAAATCTTGTTCCAAATATTACATAAAAGTAAATTGTTTTTAAAACAACATAGAGGTTTCTCAAATATATCCCAAAGCCTTGGGAAATAAAGGTGAAACCCCGCAAAATGTTTAACGCCGCATCGGAGGATTCCACGACCCAGCTTGCCCCGGTTCGCCTGCATTTAATTACCTGAAAGATATGTTTAAAATTTCGTCAATATAAATATATTGGTGAGTTCACAGGTTTTTAGTTTCCAAAACTTGAATACTTGGGAAATACCATGTTATGACAATATATAGGAGTTGCAAATTCCTATAAATCTACTTGAGACTATAATCAAACCAAGACGTATAATGATAATGCCCCGCTCCAAGTCGTTACTCGGTTTCCCACGACTTAAGTTCAGAATATATGCACCCCAGGCATACACTAATGCATAATCGACGCTATCGATTAGGGGTGGGCCTTGTCAGGCACCAATAGTACTATTCAATATTCCTCCGGTTTCATTTCCCTGAATAAATGATTATAGAGGCGAGGACTCAACCCCGAGTGGCGGTCACACCTCAAGTAATAAATCTGTCAAACATTTTCCCTAACATATCTTTCCCCCGAAAAACGTAAAAATAGTTTAAAATGGGGCCGTGAAACTCACCTGAAACACTGTCTGGCTCACTAAGCAGATAGCAAAGAGGGTCTCGCACCTACAAACGTCCTAGACGTATAAGTCACTATTCCTATAGTGCATGTGCCTTGGCAAGTTGTACACCCAACTCCCGACCACAAGTTATTCCAAATCCCGTTTAATTAAGCGCGTATCCTAGGTTTCGTTGGCGTTAGATTACCCTTTGTGTTACAAGTTATAGATATTACTCTTGTTAATATTTCCTTAACTTGTCCTTCATTATCATCGACTCGACCTCACTTAACATATAATTATTTTCCCATTTAAATAATTATACTTAAGATCGCATCGCTCGACATAATATATATTTCAACACTCGACCCGACTCACTCTGTCGCACATTTGTTTTCCCATTTAAACAAATATGCTAAGATCTTGTCGTTCGACTGTATATTCTTAACACCCGATTCAACTCACCACACCGTATATTTATTTTCCCATTCAAATAAATATACTAGGATCTTGTTAGTACGGCATACACATATATATATCTTTGTCTACTCGTCTCGTTTTCCTTCCCACATATCTACTTTCCCATTAAGTAGATATACTAGAATTTTACTGAGACGAGCGTACATATATATAAGTGTGTAATTTTTCTTGTTAAGTATATACGTTTGCTTAACGTCTTACTTGTTTACGTCGTATTTTTCTCCCACGAATAATTCCTTCAACACTTAGGAAAGTGTTTATTAGTTTTCACCCATGATGTATATATATATTTTACTTCCTAAAAATATATATTTCCTTATCTTGCCGCAATGGCATTTTTCTCATGTTTTGTCCGTGTACGGTTTGTTAACGCGTCTTAGTTCGATATCTTAGCTCGAATAGTTAATTTTTCCAAGTTTTTCCCCACATGTGTTTTATAGAAATATTATTCGTATTTCTTCCTCTTTACACATATTACTTGGAAGGTTTAAAATACTTATGTACTTTTAACCCAACTTGTTAACTTAACTACAAAAATGTCTCCAATACTTTTATATTCCCATTTATATAAAAGTATTCATTTTTGTATAAGTTTCTCAAGTTTGTTTAACATTTTTATAAAATCTCTATTTTATAAAAATCCTTATGTTAATATCATCCATATTTTATAACTTTCAAAAATGTACTTTTATACAAGAATACCCAAGTATGTCTACTAGTATTTACCCAAATCATCCTTAGAAATTTATTACTTATACTTTTGACACCAAACTTTCCATCCCTGCATTTTTGGGCTAATAGTTTCTAAAATATCCATTTTAGTCCTTTAACTTTCAAAGTTACAATATTAGTCCCTTAACTTTCAAATGTTGCATTTTTCCATCAAAATAGTGGACTTTGAAGATTCAACTTTTTATTGGTAAGTTATTTTTGTACCAAAACACTTTTGTTAGTCTTATATTCCATATATAAGGCTACTTGTATGTGTGTTTTATGTATTTGCCCATTTTAACAAAATATCATTCTTCTAAGTAAGTAACTTTAGTTTTTCATCTTCTTAGTCCATGAACTTCTAACATGTTCCATCATTTATTATGTCTTAGATGATCATATTAAGATGATTAAAGTTACTTTTAAACACATTCAAGTTTATTCCATAAATCTTAATCAAATCATCATCCTACTTAGTGTATGTGTAAATTTTATACATTTTCAAGAATACTACACTATCATCATCCAATCCATGATTTATTTACATATCTCTAATCATCTATTTTACTCATGTAAAACCTATTAAAGATTATGTTTCAAACCACCTTTTAAACCCTTCATGTACAACTTGCTTCTAAGAACACATACATGAATAATAATAATCAAAAACAAGGTTAAGAAGCTTACTACTAGCACAAGGCTAGGGAAGACAAAACCTTGGATTTTGAGAGGGGTTTAGTGTGTTCTTCCTTAATGGTTAAGCTCCAAGCTTGAAACACACAATAGGGGTTTGGATGATGGATTGTTTTGAGTGATTTGGAGATGTAAAAACTTGAAAGAAGAATGTATGTGGGGAGGGTGAAACTCACGGCCCAAAAGAGAGGAAAAGAAGATGGTTTTTGTTGTTTCTCCAAGACTCTAACACATGTTATTTATAGTGCTATCATATGTAATCTTCCATGGATTGCATGAAATCTTGCTAATGATTCAAGAGATTTAAGAAGTACACAAGTGATCTTGGATGGATGTGGGAAAGTGTAGGTGGCCGTGGGTTTTGAGAGCCAAAGGAATGAGTTTGCTTGCAAATCTTGGTTTATTATTTGGATGATTTTTCACTTAATCTTTATACAAGATTTTTACCAAGCATGTGCATACACTTAGGCCATGATTGCTAGCTCTTTGTCTTGGATTATATGGCCTATTGGCCGAAATTTTATAAGGAAGGGACAAGAGAGTTGCATGCTTTGTACTAGTGTGTCTTACACCTTTTGTCTTTAGTAAAACATGCTTTAATCTAGCTCTAGGAGGTTATTATTATTAAACAACTTGCATGGACACAACAAGGCCATTAGGCCGGCCCTTGGATGGGTTTAGGTGGGGTCCACAACTTCAAATATTTACCATTATTAAGTTAAGTTTAATCCCTCGTCGTTCGGGTGTCGTTCGGGTATTTTTCGGGTTTTAATCCCGCGTTATTCGGACATTAAAAATACCTTTAATAACCCTTAAATATAGTCTAATTTAAGCGTTGATTGGTTATTTAGGCTTTTGCCGGGTGAAATTATGAGTTATACGCGTATCGGGTGCGGTACGCGCATTTTATTTGTTACCGGGAGATTTGTACAAGACGTTTTCACTTATGGTTTTGGAGTTCCAAAACTCATTATATTTTGTGAAAATACCCTTTTTTTTATATCCTGGGTGTCCGGGATCCTTTTCGTTTATTTAATTATTACCGGGTAATTGCCAACGTCCATACCGGATAGTTATTTCGCACATGATCCAATCATGTTTTTACCATTAAACGCATGCATTCCTATGCATTATTTGGAAATTGCTATCTCCTAAGGCCTCGATAATTAAATCACATATAATTGCATTTAATTACGTTAATCATATATTAATTAATTTGTACGGAATTACCTTATTTTTGCCGGTTGTTACACCTCCCAAGTTGGGGCCAGCTTCCCTTGTTTTTCCGCATTTGAAGCTTCATTGTTACGGAAGACAAAGTCACCGACGCGGAAAGTTTGTTCTTTGACCCGCGCATTGTAATATTTCTCTAACTGTCTTTTATATGCGGCTTCTCGGACACAAGCCGAATCTCTCCGTTCGTCTAGAAAATCTAGATTCATCCGCAGCTCTTTGTCGTTGTCTATTGTTTGCGCCAACAAAATTCTTGGGGAAGGGTTTGTAACTTCCGTTGGGATAACCGCTTCAGTTCCGTAGGTTAGGCTGAATGGTGTCTCCCCATTACTTGTTTTGGGAAGTGTGCGGTGGGCCCAAAGGACATGTGGTAATTCATCTACCCAACCGCTGTGCTTTGTTCCCAAGCGTGTTTTGATTCCTTCAACAATACTTCTATTTGCGCGTTCAACCTGACCATTGCCCTGGGGATGCGCCACAGAAGTGAAGATTTGTTTGATTTTCATGGAGTGAAGCCATTCTTGTAAGTGCTGGTCCGCAAATTGCGTTCCGTTGTCACTTACAATCTCCATGGGCAGTCCGAATCTGCAAATGATGAACTCCCATATAAATTTCTTGATGTTGCGCCCGTCGATTGTGGCTAATGTCTTCGCTTCTACCCATTTGGTGAAATAGTCAATGGCGACTATTAGGTATTTGACATTGCCTGGCGCGGTGGGAAAGGGTCCCACGAGATCTATGGCCCATTTCTGAAATGGCCATGCTGCGGTGACCGGTACCAAGTTGTTCTTTGGCCTGAGTGTTCCTGGTGCATGTCTTTGGCATGCGTCACATTTCCGCAATTCTTTAACTGCGTCAAGGTGCATTCCCGGCCAAAAGTATCCAGCATTCATAAGCTTAGCTACGACCATGCGGGGTCCTGCGTGAAGTCCACATGTACCCTCATGGATGTCTTTAATCAGGTATGTGGCTTCTGCAGAATCCACGCATCTGAGTAATGGTCCAAGATAGGACCGTCGGTATAAGATGCCATTATTTACTTCGTAATGCAAGGATTTGTGTTGCAGCTTTCTTGCTTCCGCTTTGTCTGACGGGAGAACACCTTTGGTTAAGAAGGCCATTATTGGGGTGATCCAAGATTCTTTTCCTGTTTGGACCACGTTCACCTGTTTCGACAGAACAGATGGCTTAGCTAGTGTCTCTACTCGGATATCTTTTGCCATGTGGTCGAATGCAGTTGATGCCATTTTGCTCAAAGCGTCCGCTGGCTTGTTCTGGCTTCTGCGAACATGGATAACTTTGCAGTAAGGGAAATCATTCATTAGCTCTTTGGTATGCTGCAAGTATAGGACCATGGTCGGTTCCCTTGCTTCATACGTGCCGTCAATGTGATTGGCGACTAGCATTGAATCAACGTGCGCCTCAATGTGTTGCGCGCCCATCTTTTTGGCAATCCGCAGACCAGCAATCAGAGCTTCATACTCTGCCTCATTGTTTGTTGTTTGGAACTCGAGCCGAATCACATAAGTGTACTCTTTTCCCTCCGGTGTTATTAAACATAGGCCTGCGCCAGCGCCCTCGTCATTACAGGCTCCGTCTGTATATAACTTCCATATCTGGGTTTCATCGGGCGTGATCGAATTGGATGATGTTTCATTGGTGCACTCTTCAACTTTGTCTGCTGGGACTTCTGTTATGAAGTCCGCAAGAACTTGTCCTTTGAAGGAGGGTCTTGCTTTATACGAAATTGAGTGCTCCCCTAATTCTATTGCCCACTTTGCCAAACGCCCGGAGAGTTCTGGTTTGCGCAAGAAATCATTGATGTGGAAATCTGTGAGGACGTTGATTGGGTGTCCTTGAAAGTATCTTCGCAATCTTCTCGACGCGTGAATTAGTGCAAGGACCAGCTTTTCCATTGTCGAATAGCGTGTTTCCGCGTCTAGAAGCATGCGGCTGGCATAATAGATCGGGGTTTGTACCCCTTTCCGGTCAACCATGAGAACTGACCCAATTGCCTTGTCTGTCACGGAAAGGTATAAGGTAAGTGGTTCTTTTGGTAGTGGAGCTGTGAGTGTTGGCAAGTTGCCCAAACATTTCTTCATGTCTTGGAACGTTGTTTCTGCCTCCTCCGTCCAGTTGAAGTTGGACTTCTTCAAACAATTTTTTAGTGTGTCGACGAAGGGGAACGATTTGGACGCGTAGTTCGACAGGAACCTGTTCAAAGCCACGAGTCGTCCCATTAGTGTTTGTACTTCCTTGACTGAGGATGGGGATGGCATTCGCTCAATTGCTTGAACTTTCTCTGGATTTGGACGAAATCCATCTTTTGTTACCACAACTCCGAGAAACTTTCCTTCCTCCATCCCGAAGGAACATTTTCCTGGGTTGAGCTTCATCCGCACGCTTCGTAACTGATCAAAAGTTTTCTGTATGTCACGTAACATTTGATCTTCTTCTTTGCTTTTGATCACCAGGTCGTCAACATATACTTCTAGGTTTACACCGATTTGCTTGACAAAAGCGGTGTCCATTAGTCTTTGATACGTTGCCCCTGCGTTTTTCAGCCCAAACGGCATTTTAGTGTAACAAAAGGTACCCATATCTGTGCGGAAGGCGGTTTTGTCCTCGTCCTCTTTGGGCATTTGTATCTGGTGATAGCCTTTGTAAGCATCGAGGAAGCATTTGAATCTGTATGGCGCCAAAGAGTCGACTTTTAGGTCGATCTCGGGCAGTGGGTAACAGTCTTTTGGGCATGCCTTGTTTAAATCTTTATAATCGACGCACATGCGCCATGTGCCGTTAGACTTCCCCACCATGACTGGGTTTGCTACCCATGTTTGGTATTTGCTTTTGCGCAATATACCGGCCTTCAAGAGTTCCTCCACTTGCTCGTTCATCGCCTTTGTTTTTTCTGGCCCCATGCTTCGTTTCTTCTGAACAACAGGTTCCGCATTCTTGTAAACATTAAGCCTGTGCTCCGCAATGTGTCGCGGAACTCCGACCATGTCTGATGGTTTGAATGCGAAAATGTCCATATTCTTTGTCAGCAGTTGTTTTAGGTGAGTGCGAATGGGGTCGGAAATTGCATGGCCGATGACAACTGTTTGTTCCGGGAATAGAGGGTTAATAACCCATTTTTCCGGCTCGGTCCGAACAGTTGGTTTTGCTTGCTTTGAAGGCCTTGATGTTTCTGTTGCATGACACGTTTTGTTTCCCCGGATAAACGCGACTCCTGTTCGCGTCGGAAAACCCATCATCTGGTGTGGCGTAGAAGCATTACAATTGAACTTTGCCAATCCTTCTCGTCCGAGTAGGATATCATGTGAAGAATTGACGGGGAGCACGGTGAAGTCGCACGTTTCGGTGCGTGAGTGCTTCCCATCTGAGAGTGTTACCGGGAAAGTGAGCGTGCCCAATGGGTAAATTGATTCATGGATGAAACCGGAGATCGGCTCCGTTGTTGGTACTATTCTTTTCTTGTCATCATCATCCAGTTGGTCAAAACACTGCTGGTACATGATGTCAGTGCTGCTGCCATTATCCAAGAACATGTATCGTGTTCGATAATGACCAACAACCCCTGTTATGATTAACAGAGCTGTGGAGCATGCTCCACCTTTTACCCTTGGCATAATCACTTGTTCCTCTTTCCAGGAATCATTCTTCGCCTCTATGAAGGTACGCTTATGACTTGCGTTCCTGTGAATCATGTTGCACGTGCTGCGAGAGGCGCTATATACGTGATGCGCATTGAGATTGCGTATCTTCTTTTGGGAGGGTTCTCCTGTTTCTGTGTTGTCCCTCTGTTTTCTTCTCATGTTTTTTACAAGATGTGTCAATTGACATGATTTGATTGCGTTTTCGATTTCCATCTTCAAGCTGTAGCAGTTGTCCGTCATGTGACCGTGGTCCTCGTGGTATTCACAGTACTTTGATCTGTCCACGTTTTTCCTGTCACTGCGGAGCTCTTGTGGCTTTGGAAACTGGATCTGCTCTGTTTTTAACACCTCGGATGGTGTTTTGGACAATGGTGTCCAATCATAGTTCTTCTTTGAATGCCCTTTGTGGTCGCGGGACCCTCTTGAGCTCAGCATGTTTCTTGCATCTTGCGAGGACGAATATTTTCCTTCCTCCGCCGTTCCTGATATTCTTGACTAAACGGACTGTTTACCCTTCCCTCTGCTATTTGAAGGTCCATGATGACTGCCACCTTGTTGTGTGTTTTTGTTGCGATGGAAAGAGCGTTCCGAGGACGCGTAGACTTTGGCGGCCTCGATTACCTCATCCCAGGCTTGTGACACGCCGTCTTTGCCGGTTAAGCATTTCATCATATCATCATTTCTTACCCCATGAATAAAGGCTGCGCGGGTAAGCTCTTCTCCGCATCCCAGCTGGAGCGCTTCCTTGTTGTATTTGACTATGTAGTCTTCCAAAGACTCATTATCATTGCGCGAACACAAGAGGATGTGAGCCTTGTCCTTCTTATGTTTGCGCAAATGAGAGAAATGGTTTTTGAATTTTCTAATTAAATCATCGAAGTCAACGAGACTTCCAACCGGCAAACTCTCGTACCAAACTCTAGCTGCTCCTATTAGTGTTTGTACAAATAGGTGACACCGTGACACCAGGCTTGCACTGGCCATAATTTGGAGCTGCCAGCGCAATCGAATGCATGCAGGTGATCATCAGGATCACGCAGACCGTCATATCTTCCGATAGTACTTGGTAACTTGCATTCTTGCGGCATTGGTGCCTCTGCATTCCTTGCGCAGAACTTCGAACGTTCTGCGAAAGTCTTTGGTCTGTATGGCTTGTACAGATCATCATCTTTAGGGGCCAAGCTACTGGCAGCAGTTTTGGAATGCTGTTTCTTACTTGTATCGTGATATACTTCATCTTTAGATTCGTAGCCGTCTGGTTCACCGTTCAGGTTGACGGGGTCCTGACCGTGAGTATTTCTACCACGGCCTCCACCACGTACCGCCTGACGATGTCCCTTTGCGTGACGACCACTGTTGTTCTTCCGTGGGGATTCTGAATCATCCCCACTCAAGTCGAAACTTAACGCCTTCTGATTCTTGAGTTTTGCTTGTTTCATTACCATCTTCTGGTAGTCAGCAATCGTCTTTGAGTTTTGTTGGGCTAACCATTCATCCGGGTCAACCGAAGAAAGGTTGTCCTGTGCCTTTTTTCCTCCATTTACTCCTCCTCTTATTGGGTGGAATTGGAATGTTGAGGCTTGTTGTCTCTGAGCCACATTCTTGGTAACTGTGTTTGGTGTTACGTCTTGAACTTCTTCGTTGACTGTGGCCTCGACATCGGTGTTGTTGTTTCCATCCTTTGAGAAAGCCATTGTGCTAGTTTGAAAGATTGTTGTAACCGTAAGGGATGGCGCCAATGAAGAAACAAATGGTCTCACCACCGATTAGGGATGATAAGATTATTGTTACTACAGGGTTGATCCTTCACTAACAGCTACGGCTTGGAAATACCTGCAAACAAGAGTGAAAGTATGGGTGTGGAGACGACTACACGAGGTAGTTGTTTATGACAAAAACGGGGTGAATGGGGATACTATCTAGTATGATAGCTCTCCAGGTCAGTAGAAAGTGTCCTCTCCTATTGGGGGTGTGACCCCTTTTATAGGAGAGTCCGTATGCCACCATTACCCAAGTCCTAACCATGGTTAGGTTGTCTCCATCACCCTTAATTATGTTAATAAGGTGATATATGGAAAGCTAAATTGAAGGGAATAGTGGAATCGAATACCGCCTTAACTGGTGTAGTTTACGTGATTCATGCATGGCTATTGACCATGCATGATATTCGCCTTGACCAGTATATGACCGACCTTTGACTGTTGACTGTGCATTTAATGGGCTTGGACCAAATCCTGCGCATGGCTTTCTTCCGCGCGCCAGTATTGTGCCGGGTTTGGATATGCAAAATGGTGTATTCAGTACCCAATCCCATCATTTACATTTCGGTCGATGTTGACGATGTAAATATGTTTAATATAGGTTGCATGTTTGTCAGTTTTTTTGTAGTTATAAAATTATGCGTGCGCTTCTATTTAGCTAGCGATAAATCTGCAAAGTACGGTCTGTTTTTACAGCAATTAAGTAATGCGTTTGAAACAGTTTCGTAGCAGTTATGTGTGTTTGAACCTGTTTTGGCGAGAATAAAACTGCAGGCCTAGGGCAGTTTGGTTGTAGGCGTGTTTTCGCCTAGGCGCATAGACACTCATTAACTTAAGGGTTTAGACAGACTGAAGTTCCCATTTTAAGTTAAAAAATTCTGAACCGTGTTGCCATTAGTTGGATTCGGCTTATCAAACCTTTATAAGACCTGCTGGTGGACCCATAATTACACACCTCTTCTTGAAAGTGTATTGTGTGTAAATGAGTATCAGTTAAATTTTGTGGGACAAAGTATTTACTAACACCCCCTTTTTCAATAACAGAATCTGGGAATCCCGCCAAAAAAACGACCACCTGTAACACCCCAACCGATGGCGGAAACATCGGGATGTCACGTATTGATGATTGTTCAGTAGCTCATGATAAATAATAAATTTTAATAAATGATTTAAATAAATTACATACAATTGTTCTAAGAATTTTGTACATCAAAATGAAAAAAATACTAGCTACGCATCTTCAAGCAATAACTCTAATCTTCAAGCAAGCTATAACCTGAAACATGTTAAGTTTGAAAATATTTTGGGTCAACAAAAAGTTGGTGAGAATTACATAGGTTTTGATAATTGAATAAAGCTTGTACAATTCAAGTGTCATGGCAAGTCTAGTCCATATGTGAAAACATACTAGAAGTAAATCGAGTGCATAATCAACCCTTGTGACTGTTATATTGTGGTCCATCCCATACGCTCATGGTTCACTCGATTATGTTATGCGATAACAATCACCCATGCTACCTTTGTAGGAGGCACGTATCCGGGTGGGATTGTCAGTCCAATAGATCTATCATTGTATACCGTCGGCTGATCAGTGTTAATGATTATGCTAGAATATTGTGCTTACCCTAGTCATGTTTAAGACATAATGCAACATAGAAAAACACATAGACACTTTATGATTGAATTGCATATAGAATGTTGTAACATGTTTCACCCCAAAAATAGTGAAAAATAGAAAAGGGGCTATGTAAAACTCACCTTAGCAAAATGTTATGTCTCGTGAAAAATAGAATATGTGTTGCCGCAAAGTTGCCAATTACAAGAGCTTATAATCAAAGCTTCAATTGTAGAAGTAATAGACTATAGAAGAAAGGTATGAGGGAAAGTTTAATCGGATTGAAACAATCGATTTAGAGGTGCAAAGTATAATGGGTCATAGGTGGGTTTTTATACTAGTTTAGGAGTCAATTAGCCATTAAAATTGGTCAACACCATAAAGTAAGGTTTTATGATGAATTGACTATTTGACTAAGACTTTGACTGTTTGACTAAGACTTTGACTAATCAATTTAAGGAATGTGTTAAGTTTATTTTCTTCTGAAATACTACACAAGATGATAGTTGGCTCAGTTGGTTGTCACTGTGTGTTGGCTGGCTGTGGACGCGGGTTCGAGTCCCGGTCCACACAATTTTTTTTTTTTTGGCAATTATTTCCCTAAAACTATATTATTCAAAATTTATAATATGATTATATAAGCCCGAAAGTGACTCGAAATATTTTTAAAACGTACAAAAGTGTCGAGATACAAATAATTATTAGTTTAAGGTATTTAAAACATATATTGTTTAAAACAATACATTCTTTTTATCAAAAAAAAATTAGGGGAAATTCGCGATGTTACAGTCTCCCCTACTTTTAGGAACTTCGTCCCGAAGTTATTAAAAACACAGGTTTGAGGTTGATTAGGTAGAAATTAAGGCAGTTGTGGTTTGGGTTAAGGCACGACATGAATTTATAGGTAATAGAATAATTTGTTTCGAATAATTTGGATAAGAGGTTTGAGATGTGAGTTTTAAGGATTGGATTAGGTTCGTCTGAAGTAGCAAGAAGCATAAGAATCTAGCAAAATACTAAACTTATGTTTTAGGAATCTTATAAGAAATGCATGAATTGATTGGCTATATGAAAACCAAATGAACTACTAAAACCTTATTAGAATTTCACACTACCTTAACGTACCTGTAAATTCATGATTACGTTCCGGACCGCAATCACCAATTTACCTTACATTATGGTTTTGTGTCCTTCTATGACTCTAAACACACATGTAAGTAATGCAAAATAACCTTGTGATTGAATCGTTTACAATGTATCCAAAAATGAGTCCAACTGTTGAGTAGGAAAAAGACTTCTACCAGTCAGTGAGTAAGAACCTCTACCGATTGTTGAGCAGGTGCGATAGGAGCTAACCAACCAATACAAACAAGCAGAACTATTTATATACTAACAACTAATAACTATCATGTGTTTATTATGACATTTAGTATGATCATGGTGCTTTGCTTTATGCTTATGTATCTCGATTCGATAAGAATAACAGCTAATAACTATCTTGGCGCCAAACTTTTTCGTATTTTGTTTATTATGCCATTTTTTATGATCATGCTGCTTTGCTTTATGCTTATGTATCTCGGTTCAATAACAGCCATGCCCAACGGTTGCGCAACGCGCAACCTGGCAACCTACTAGTTTCATTTAATTTATCTTCCTTTACTTTGATTTTGCTCTGGATCTGATACCAATCGTTGCTATTGTGCTATTTTTAGGTTGAATACTTGAAATTGCACTACTGCATGTCAGTATTATTATTATTAATCTTGGATCTTGAGGATGATGTTACAGAGATAGATATATATATATATAGAGAGAGAGAGAGACAGAGAGAGAGAGAGAGAGTGAAGGATATATATATATAGGGGAGGGTTTAAATGAGAACACCTATCTTTTGTGAGAACCATGAGAACAAATCTCAGCCACCCATTTATAATCCCTTGTATTTTAATGAAAAGGTTAAATTGGTAATTTAAGCACTCCCTATATTATCTATTGCTTCATTATTCACATCATATTCATTTGTTCCTGTAAGAAACAAAGCTTCACATAGACCTAAACCAAAGCAATTCATTGGATTCGTTCATAATCGACCGATTCGTTTACAGGGATTTAGTAATCAGGTATGTTTGATTATGGCTTAAGGTTTGGCTTTACTATTTCTCTCATTCATACCCAATTCATTCTTTTTTAATCAATCAAAGCTTCATCCAGACCTGAATCAAAGCTTCGTCCGATTCATTCCTAATCAATCTATTCGTTTACAGGTATTTCGTAATTATACACATTTGATTATGGTTTAGGGTTTGGGTTGTTCTACTAATATTGTTGAACTTAATTTCATCAATTTGTTTGTAGGTAGTTTGACACGTTTGATTCTAACATTAAAGTAGTGTTCATAATATTGATTTTAATTTGAATTCCAAGTTGCATTGAGTTCGCAATCAGTTATTGATTTTTTACCATGATTTGAGTTCCTCTTTAAGTTTTTAATTTGCCCTAATTAGTTTTTATTTAGGGAATTTCAATTATGGTTGAACCTAAGTTGTATGTGATGAATTATGATTCGAATTGTAAAAGGATTTTTCAATCCCAAGCAAAAAATATATTTTATGTTTTATGTTGAAGTTAACCATTAATAGTAGTATTATGTTTTATGTTGCAGTGAACCAATAATAGTAGTATTGTTCATGAGGAAGGCACAACTCTAGATCTTTGTCAGTTGATAAAATATCATTGTTCAATTTTCTTAATTGTATGTTTTTGATATCTTGTCATTATCTTTACAAAAGTTTAAGTTGACTACACATGTATTTTTATGATGTGTTGTTTCCATTGTAATTTGTAATATCGTTTTCTTTTCTAATTTACACATGTGTAAATTCCTAAGGCTATTTTTGCAGAGAAAAACTATTGGCATTGTCTGATCTACACATGTGTGGCTGATTAAGGTGTGAACCAGTAAAGCTTGCTTCTTTTGTTCAAGAAATCAAGGCTGTTAGGAAAAGAGTTTTTTAAGAGTTCCCAAATAACCCAAGTTCTCAAAAAAAGGAGGTGTCTTTAAAAGATTAATCACATATTCAAATCCAGATAATGTATCTGTTGTTTTTTCCGCAAGGTATTAGAAACAGAGGTTATGGTACAACTTATTGTTTAATTTGTTCGGAAGAGGAAGCTAAGGCTAAAAACAAGAAGAAGAATAATAGGAAGTGTGGATTTTGTGACAAACATGGCTCGTATGATTCTTAGAAATGTGCTAAAAAGTCCATCCTTATGAAGGTAGTCATTGTGAAGAAGAGAGACATTGTGACGAAGATAGTGATGATGAATGAAGTTTATTTTTTTGTTTGTTAGTATTAGTGTGAATAAGGTATCATGTACTATGAATTTAAACACTTATCATGTAGTTGAATTTGAACTTTTTTTATGTTGGATTTTATAGTTTTATATATTATAATTTTAATGTTCAGATATTAATATGTTTGTGCTTCTTTTCTTAATCGTTATCAATTTATATTTGTGTAAGTGTATGTTTTACACATGTGTAAGTGTTCGTTTTACACAAGTGTAAGAGCCTATCTTACACATGTGTAAATTATTCGTTGTCACCTATTTGAATCTGTTTTACACATTTGCATATGAATTACACATGTGTAAAGTGTTCGTTGTCACTTATTTGTGTCTATTTTACATATTTTCAGTTGTATTATACATGTGTAATTTGTCCATTTTACTTTCCTGTGTTTGTTTTACATATATGCAGCCTAAGCAGTTAATACGGTAAAATATCGGTTATCGGTCAAGGACCGATATTTGATATATCGGTTTTCGCGGTGAGATATCGGTGAGATATCGGTAGTTTTATATTGTGTGTGTATATATATTTGTGTATATATATAATGTACAACACTTAAACTTATATAGTAATAATACTAATAGTTAAGAGGCCCAATAAAAACAATTAAATTCAGATGGGTTTTTGGCCCAATAGAAACCCTAAACTCCTAATAACCCATAACCATATAAAACATAAAGCTGTCAAAACATAAAGCCGTCATGTAGGTTACAAAACCCTAACTTCAGAGAAGAGCAAGAGCAAGACTTGAAGCAGCAATCGACCCCTTCTCAGCCTTTCCTCTGCTCGTTTGCTCCTCTGCACATCAATGGAACCTATATCAGCCTCTCCTCTGCTGCTCTACTCTTCTGTAAGTTTAGTTAGTCTGTAGAAGTTATATAAAATGGGCCAAAAAAAAGCTCAAAACGATATCTCGGTTGGACAACCGATATTTTTTATGTGTATATCGGCCGAAATATCAGTCATATCGGCCGATATTATCGGCTCCGATATTATGACCGAGATTTCTGACCGATACAGACCTAAACCACCGATAACCGATATATCAAACCGATATAACCGATATATCGCCGATATTAACTGCTTAGTATGCAGCTGAAATACACATGTGTAAACTGATCTCTGACATATATTTGTGTCTATTTGAATGTATGTAACCAAATTACACATGTGTAAAGTGTTTAAGGTCACATATTTGTGTATGGTTTACATATGGTTAGCTTGTTTACACATTGTAAACTGTTCATTGTCACATGTCTATACATGTTTTAATATACAACGCTTGTAAAGATGCATTTTCAAACGCTAATGTAAATGTGCATTATTCAACGTCATGTGCTTTTACATTTGTAGCTGATTTACATATGTGTAAACTGTACACGGTCTTTTATTTATGTTTTACATATTTGAAGTTGTATTATACATGTTTAAGTGCTTGTGTTTACACATGTGTATGTGTCTGTTTTACACGTGTGTAAATTGCTCATTGTCATTTATTTGTTTCTGGATTACACATTTGTAGCTGATTTACACATGTGTAAACTGTTAACTAATATTTTTTCCCTATCTAAAGTTATATTGCACATGTTTAAATTCCTGTGTTTACACATGTGTTACGGTTTGTTTTACACATGTGTAATTTCTCACTGTCACTTTTTTTATACCGAATTGCACATTTGCAACTGACATATGCATAAACTTAATTAAAAAATATAGTGTTTATGTATATATATATTAAGGATTTATACCAAAATAAGATTACAAATATATCAAAAGTGTCACTTTTCCAATAAGCCATGTATTTTTTGAGGTACGATATCCACAATTACATAAAAACAAAAGTCATAATCCTTGAAACGGTATGCATGAAGACATAAAAACAAGTCACAACTCAAAATATTAACTGGTCTTTGATTTCTTTTTGTTCCTTCTCAAAATCCAACGCTTTCTTGATCATATCATCCCGGTGAATATTCACTTGTGAAAGTACAATCTTCGCTTCATTTTCCGAGCTTCTACAATTGATCTCTTAAAGTTTTATTTGTCCTTTTCCAATCGGCAGTAGAATGCACCAGTTTGTTGAAAATTACAAAATCATTAAGTCATTTGTTTTCACTGATATTTTAAACAAATAAACATGTATACTTACACGTGTGTAAATAGCTCACTTACACATGTGTACACTCCTCACTTACCCTATTCTCTGAAAAACTTCTTGCTCTTATCCTTGCAATTCTCTAACTTTTACGACTTCAAATATAGGGTTTTAATACAAGATAAATATTAAGATTACATGATATATTTGGATGAATTCTAATATACACTTAGACATTTCATCAAACACGTTATCTACAACTACTCAAACAAAAATAATCCAACACAAACAGCCCAAGCGATAGTTAGACCTTTAAACTTTCACCAAACACCTCATATGCAACTACTCAAACATGAGTAATTCAACAAAATCAACGCAAAAAATACTTATCAACACCTTATTTGAAACTACTCAAACAAAAGTAACAAACAAAATCAATACAATACACATTTAGACATTTCATCAAACACCTTATGTGCAAGTATTAAAACAAAGAAATCAGAAATCAAATGCACATTACAATAGAACTAAATAGAAACTCGAAAAACATTTGCACAATTGAATTAGGGTTTAGAATAATCAATTTGGGTTACAAATCAGCAATATTAACATCAAATTGCAGTTTTTATATAGATTTGCTATGGTAGTATTACCTCAAGGATTAACAATTTCTTCACAGGAACGATCTGGATTATCTCTTCTACTTCTCGTTGCAAATATGCATCACGAAAGGCATATGAATAGAGTTTTGTGCCGTATTAGGGTTTGGAAGTTGCTGTGTTTTGGAGCTCTTGTGAGGAAGACGATGAAAGTAAGAAGATTAGAAGATGTATGGCCTTTTGGATTTGTGTTTTTACAATAATGCCCTTTTGCATCTTATTTTATGGTTCCCTCCCTATTTAATCCTCCATTCAATCTTAACCCTTAATTAATCATGATCTAGGGATGAAAATGGTTCTTAGTGTTCTCACAAGATTTCATGTTCTCAAGATAACCCTCCCATATATATATATATATATATATATATATATATATATATATATATATATATATATATATATATATATATATATATATATATATATAGGGGGTGGGGTGGGGTAAGGTTGATTTTTTAGAAAAAATTAAAAATTTATTTATTAAAATTTTAAATTGCAGGTAAAAAGATAAAACTAGCCCTGAATTAACGTCAATTTTTAACTGAGTTAGTGAAAAGAACGAAAATAACAAAAAAAAAAAAAAAAATTGTACGGAAATGGTAAACTGTAAAAAAAAAAAAAAAGATTGGTTGACGTGTGATTAAAGACGAGGGTTTGGTATCCATTAATCCCCCCTGCATTCAACGTTTGCTCTTCATCATCCAATCCATGGCCGCCTCATCCTCCGATCTATCCTCCTTTTCATCCTCTGATCGTGACCGTCGATCACGCCGCCGTAAAGATAAACATCTCGATAAACACAAAAAGGACTCGCTTAAGATCTCTAAGAAAAGCCGTACCCACACCAAACGACGTCGTAGGCGTAGCCCTTCACCTTCCTCATCTGATGACTACAGGTACCCTTCCCTCTTTCTGTTAAATTAGATAATTTCCTTATGCTACCAAAAGCGCAGGGGCTTGAGCCTAGATATTATTATTATTATTATTATTTTTAGGATTTAGTAAAGATTGTTTTTAGAGTGTTTTTGTTATGCATATGTTATAGTAATAATAGTTATGGGTTACATTAGAGCATTACTCCACAAACCAACAATTTCATCTTAGTCCTTATATTTTTCACATCATCGTCATTTTTTACACTTTAAAAAACTCACACCAAACTGTGCGTAGCCACGGACATGAACATCAAAAACGTTTTATGCGTAATGCTTCTGATTCGAGATGGTTAGTCTCCTAATACATACCTGGACAGTGGGTTAGACTTCAAGAAATAAATATTAGAGAGAAAAACCTTCTTCATATTTCAAAACAATGCTTACCTACATAATAAATACAAACTAAACTAAAAAACAGTAAATAATGGAGAACATGGCTTAAATGATTTGAACGAGTCTTCAGTTAATAACCGTGTAGCTGATTTCACCATTTGTGTTATCTTAAGGATTCCCAGCTTGAAACTTCTTTAAATATGTGGCATTTGCGTGTTACAGTTCATCTGACAGTCGCTCAAGGAAGCATAAACACGAACATCGACACAAAAAGGTTTGCCATTGCTTAACTTGTATCAGTTTAGGACTGTGTCATTTTGTTTCATGTCTTTGTTTTTCCTTCTAGCAGAAGGATAAAGACAAGGGGAAGGCTAAGCATCACGGCAAACACGATAAGCGTAAAGTAAAGGAGGTAGGTCATTGTTTCAGTGTTGCATTTTTTTCCCTGCTTAACAACCATTTTGGCGGTTTGTCTTATTTCTTTGTGCTGAAAAAATGAATTTGTTTATTAATTAATAGTATAATATTTTATAAATACCAGTATGGTAGTTGTCTATTGAATTATGGATTGGATATATAAGGTGCTTATAATACTTTCTGCCTTTTTCATAAATTGGCTCTCTGAAATGGAGCTGGGGTCTGTGACGTTATGAATGAATGTCTGGATATTGTTCTGGCTCGGGTTTGGTCCTGGCAATGGGAGCCTTAATAGAACCAGAAGGATGGTAGCAGCAGTCCTGTTCGACTCTCTAAGGTAAGTCATTTAACTTTGATCTTAATTTTATATTAGCAAAGGGGAAAGGGAGAGGGATGAGGATGAACCTATAAACTTCATTGGCTTACCATTAATGGGGTAGGCTGGAAATATGGGTTAAACAGGTTTTGTCGATTAGGTTGACCCACCAATAACTTTTAGTTTTTTTTCCTAATATATAGTTTTTAAATTTTTTTTAAATGAGTATGAAACTTTACATTGTGGGTTAATTTTCAGCAAAGTATATGTTGGTTAAGTTTTGAAATAGGGAAAATGACATAGTATACCAACTTACGTCCATTTTTGTCTATATATTTCAAGCGTACTATGTACTAATTTTTGAATAGATGTTGTTATTGAAGTTTCAACTTATGTGCTACGTCTTTTAAACACACAGTCAAACATTGATACCCCCCCCCCCCCCGGGTGTTATCAGCAGCATCATTCCTTAAGCTGCCATGACAAGGCTATCACTATTTTGGTATTAAAAAGTGTGAGGCGCCAAGCGCAAAAGTGGTGGGCTTTTGGTACCTGAGTCGCACACTAATTATATAATTTTTTTATATATCCCATAGGTTTTTTGCGTCCTTTACCCAAAATATAGCTATAAATAAGGTTTTTATAAGATTTTACCTATATGTACAAGCCAAAACCCCAAGGTACAACATGTTTCTGCATAAAATCTCATGGGTTACGAGAGGCACGCACATCAGGGCCAAATTTTTTTTTTTCAAAAAAATGCGTTTTTTGCTGCGCTTTTTAGAAATTGCCTAGGTGCAGATCCCTGAGGTGCCAGGCATTGCGCCTCTCGCCTAGGTGCACCTCAGGCACACTTTTTAAAACCAAGATCACTGTATCAGTCACCCTCTTTCTGCTCCATGCTGCAACTACTAGGACCCTAAATTCTTTTTTCCTTTCGTTATAGTGTTTGAGTCTGGTTTTTAAAGTTCTGATTTCTGATTTTGGCTAGTGATTTAATTTTTTAATGTTTTAATCTGTGCTTGGAGGTTTTAGAGTTTCTGTTTAGGATCTAGCTTCTAGTGGTCTAGCTATTTAAGTTTGATTCTTAAATTCTTTTTTTTTTCTTCTTCATAATTCATATATGTGTTAAAAATCTGATCAGAAATTTGTTTTTAAAAAAGAGAACTCTTAATTTTTTATATCTAAATGTAGTTGCATTTTTATGAAAAGTTATCAACTTTGTGTAAATATTAAAAGATGTTCTTCAATTGTTCGTACAAAAAACCTAGCAAAAATTTCATATCTGACACATGATTCAAAAAAACAAGAATAAAATAAGAAGCAACATTCAAGGTTAAATAGAACTAAAACAAAATCAAATATTATTCAGGATTGAAAAAAATGACTTAAATTAATTAAACTCAAGTATAATTCATAGCTGAAAAAAAACTAAACTGAATTCAAAGTGTGAGATGGTGATGTAAACTTTGTGGAACTTTCACCGTCTTCGAAAGCATGGCCATATTAGGTGTTGTAGGTTGATCATTGTGTCTTTATTAGGTGCTGTAGGAGGTCTGTTATTAGGTGTTGTAGGTCAACCATTGTGTCTTTCAACAATTATCCTCAATAAGATAATGTCTTTGACATTTTTTACAATATGGTCTTTTTTGTTACCCATGACGGAGTCATATGAAGGTGTTTTTCTTAGTTGGTGGTGGAATATTGAGCTAGAATGACTGAATATTGTTAGTGGCTCAAAAGTTCTGAACAACTAAGTTATGGTAGGATCATTGGATTGCTATAGCAAATTTCATAGCTACGCATCCACTTGATCTCACTTATTACAGCTTGGTTCACCTATAACCGTATCGTTGCACGTGTCGTCAAATGATTGACCTGACATGTCCTTCGTGGTTTGTACCACATTCACATTTTGGTCAAGGCTGGCTATGAGAAAAATTTGCAAGTTTTGCAACCGGTGATTATAAAAGCTTTCCATGTGTAGTAATACAAAATATGAACCGTGAATAAAGGTCAGAAGAACATATTATGTTTGTTTACAACGTAGCTGGAAAGCGTTACACAAAGATTAAAAAACAGAATCGAGCCTCGAGGCGGTTTTTTTTTTCCGCCTCACAAGGTGCAAGCCTCGGAACGAAGTAAGGCATAAGCCCGAGGCAGAATTAAAAAATAAATATAAAATTGTATATCTTATAAAAAATAAAATACTAATTAATTTCATTACCGGATTATTTAAAAACATAAAAAAAGCACACATCAACCCCCCCCCCCCCCCCCCCCCCCCCCGAGGCCCACTGCCTCAGCCCTAAGAAGCGCACATACAATAGAACCCCATGAGGCCCTGCCTCAGACTCGTTTTCTGACCGCATCGAACTATGGCATTAGTGCATTACATGGCAATAAATTTCTAGTGTTAAGGAGATTTTCTTGAGAATTTTAGATATGCTTAATCTACAACTAATATATAATTATTGACAGAATACAAGGCTAGCCCTAATTAGCTAAGCACGTGGGCCTAACTTAATTGCTGTTAACCCAAATATATTTCGACGTGATTTAAGAACTATTCCATCCCTATAATTTTGCTTAAAAGATGCAAGTGTCGAAAAAATATGACTATTACAATTAATTTTTTTAATCTTTTTTATTGCCAAACCAACCACAAAAGCCACTTGGATGTCTTTAGTGGCCGCCTCTCCTTGCTATTGCTACGTAGCATATAGGTAGCATGTCGCTTTTGACCGCTATTCGCTATTGGTAACTATGTTCCAAGGTAAAAGTATGATGCTATTTGAGATATAACCCAATCTGACCCATTTTGTAGGTAAATGATTAGGAGTGGCCACATCTATAGTCTAGATAGTATTTTACTTGACTTAGTCATGGCGTACTGGTTCCAAAAATTATGCATTTTTATGGTTGTAATTATTGGATTAAAGAGGCATATACTCACACTGTTTATCATACAACAGATTGCTTTAGTGATGGATAATAGTTTTAATTTACGTTTAATATATTGGCTGTATGAACACCGAAAGAAAATGCAAAAAAGTTATGGACCCAATCTGACCCATCCATTTTGACCCGATCCGACCCTGCTTTCTGAAAACTATAAAGCAGGAAAACAAGGCAAAAGATACAAATACACAAACACATGAGTTGTGTTATATTAATATGAGTTATCTATTTCTTACAGTTCTTGGGACGTGACAAAGACGATGGTGTCCAGCGCAGTGTAGTATCTGGTAAAAAGGTGAGTCTTTCCCTTAATCAAGTCTCGGGCTATTAAACTTGAAAGGAGTGCACTTCACATTGCTTTTTCTCTATGTTTTAAATTGGTAGATCTTATTAAAAGTGGACAAGACAAAGGAGGATAAGAAGGCAGAAAATAATCGAAACCAGCTGCTGAAGTTCTTAAATGCTAGCTATGATTGATTTTGTGGCGAATCAATCTTGACTACTGGTATCTGTGAAAGATTTTGATTGGCCCGTTTGGCATTCATTGCTCTTCTGTTTTCGGGTCGGTGAAACTGTGTTTTTATTATTGGTGGTTTTGCAGATTTCATGTTTCTCTCTGGTTGATGTTTTTTAATGGTATATTGCGAATCTGGTTTGCAAAGACCAAAGTTAAGCCTGAACCCGGTTCGTTTATATGTTACATGTTCATTAGTGAAAAACCATTCGACATTTTTTTCAATGCAAAATCATACTAAAAAGTATTATAAGTTTTTGGCGTGTTTTTTGAATTTTCGTATTACTGTCATTTATATATTGTAATGTTTTTAAACGGTTACACTGTGCACCGGTTAAATTGATATCTTTTAACAAATATGTATACATTCGTCGGCTTAGAAACTTGTTTCTTTTTTCATGACATTATGATGTTTTTAACAAACATGTGCTTATTTAAACTATGGGTGGCAATTTCAGACAGTCACATGCATATGTATTAGGTAGGTTGGCTGGTCTAATTCGTTTGATGTATGTGTGATATATGTATGTCTAGGTTGACCTGTACGTCTAATCAGTGTTCATTGGGCTGTAGTAAAATTTAAAACATCAACTATTGAATATTATGATTTTTCCTAGGATATATAACCTCACATTTCAATACATGAGTTCGTTTGTAGTGTGTCAACCCATTTAGATGAACGAATGAGATACGTATAAGGTTGAGCTACATTGTTTAAAGTGTCTTTGAATTGCGCTTTATGATACTAATAACCTGTTGCATCTAAACCCTATTTATTTTCATTCTCATCTCCGCCTCCCTCTGCTCTCATGGCTTTGCCTTATGGATTTCTTCCTCATACGCTCCCAGATTTCTCATTGATCTTCTTAACAATCATAGCTGATTTTCTCCACAGACCCTTAAAATTGATTATCTTCAATCTGAACCCTACTTTCAATTTCTTCTTTATCCGGTGGAAAGTAGCGGGGTATGCCAGATGGAGTTCTGATCAATGCAATGGTGAAAGCATCTCTTAAATATAGTCCCATTGTTCGTTGGAATTAACAATACCACACATAAGAAAAAGTTTACAATGCTCAGGGCAGGGCTATTCTTTGTCGGTGACTTTGCTAGAGAAGATTTAATGATTTCTCAAATTACAAACAAAAAATGACAAGTGTCGAGTGAATTACAGATCTAGACATATTTATTTCACATTAAGAATTTTCAAAAGGGTGGATATGGATATATATCCATTTGATTCTTTCAATCAAATTACATTTACTTAATTGTGTAATGAAATTATCTTTTATAGGCATCGTCAGAGAAGGAGAAGGTGATAGCAATGGGGGTGTTCTACTAGCACTTCACGAGAGGAAGGTATAATATAGCTACAACATAACTCGAAGGTGTGTATCTTTCTTTGTAGACTTTATATTAGAGATGACAATTTCAACCTATTTACTTACAAATGTGTGAAGTTGGGTTTTGTTTTCTCAAACGGGTCAAATATAAAGTTTTGCTAAAATATAATGAGTCAAACGGGTTGATCGGGTTAAAGTTGCCGCAAACTATTTTTATTGTATATAATCTTTAACCTATTTCATTTAAATTATTAGTTAGTATTGTATTACTATATTTGATAATCATCAAATAAGTGTTTGTTATGAGTCAAACTAACTAGACCCGACATGTAGAAAATCTACTTTTTTTTAATCTTAACCTGTCTTTGTTACCCTAAACTTTGTGACCCATCGCATATTTTGCCATATATACTTCATATTAACTTATTATTCCTGAAGTTTTTCACTCAATATAGTTTATTATTTTAGCGGTTTAAAATTTTTGATCAATGAAATCCAACCTCACAACATTAAAACATGATTAATTTGATGTATGCAACTGCAAGAGCATCAATAGCTTATGGAACCATCATGGTTTTTTCTTTTAGTTACCCTCTTCACTATATTTATTTTGCACTGTGTTTAGCCTCCAGGCTCCAACTTTATTATTTCCATTTTCAATCTTTGAATTATGTTTTTACATTATGTACCGTTTTTTTTTCAGAGGTTATCCTCATGGGCGACCTCCAGGGTTGAGGAGGTTGCTTCAACGGGTCCCGGTGTTGTGTTTTTTCAACTCTATGCGAGTCCCTCTTATCCTTACAAGAAAATTTCCAAAATACACAAAGTTATTTAGTGAATCAGTTTCAAATTTTATATTAATTGATCCCTAAATGTTTATGCCAAATGCTAGGTGTATAAGAATGTGGTAACTCAGCTGGTTAAACGAGCCGAAAAGTTTATTTGGCCATTGTCCTCACCGTAGATACTCCTAGACGTGGCCGAAGGGAATTTGATATAAAAACAGGTATATTATTACAATATTATTAGCCAGTTATTATATTTATGTGTTATATTTTTTAATGTGCCCTTATACAGATTTGTTCAATCACCAAATTGACCTGCTTACTAGAAAATGGATTAATTTGGATTAATATTTCAAGTAGTACGGGTTAGCCACCAATGATACATGTTGAATTTAGCCTAATGCTTTCAACCTCCTAAAACGAACATTTGAAAGAAATTAGATATTCTTTTAAGAAATGTTGAGGGGTTAACACACTAACACAGCCTGACCCATGTTATTCATTCATTAGAAGTACCCATTTGACTTAAAGGTGTATAACTATATACCCGAACTAACCCCGTCCACCCATTTTACCACATCTGTTTATGGTATCTTGTGAAACATGTAATCTTTCATCTACAAGTATGAAATCCTTTAATGTGTGCCTTATCTAGGAAAATCAAGGAAGTCTAATTGGGATACCATTAGATATAAAATGGTATGAACTGCTCTCCAACCCTGATGAAGATCAAGAAGCGGCAAATCAAGCATTGGATTTCAGACTCAGCTGGTAATTATTTATAATATTTGGAAAAAAAAAAACATAGTGAAAACAAAATAATAAAAATTTACTTTCTGCATATTTATAATGCGAGATGCTTCCACATATTTTGCTTTCATCACATCAAGTAAAACTTCATAACCAACTAATAAAATAAAATAAAATGGATTTTTTAGGTAGAGTTAATGGTTGTTTTGTGAATGTAGCTTCCATATATGGATAATTCATTGGAGAGAAACTAATATTTATCTTAAATCATAGAATCTTGATGAAAAATTTGTAAAAAATGACAGAATTCAATATTGTTCGCATGCTGCTTCCAGTTGGTTATGTAACATGCCACGGGGATATATTAAGAAAAGTAGTAGTATACATTAAAGAAAAATATGGGAACCTGCATGTGATCATCGCTGAATATGGTAAATTTGAATTTGATTTCATTTAATTTATAAACGGGTTAAATCAGATTATATTTTATCTCTAACGGATTGAACATGTAAATTAAAAAGAAACGATTTAAATGCAGGTATGGATGAACCGACAAAGCACTCCAGAGACCATTTATCAAGCCCATATGCTGGTGTTGAAGAAGTATGGTTAGTTCGTTCCCACCACTTTAGATTGTAACATGTTGTAGGTGGAAGGCATTGGATTTTGCGGCTTTGGTTTGGAGTTTGGCTTCTTTTTTTAATGTTGAGAAACACGAAACCACTATCTCATGCCTGGTCCGGGCCCAAACTAGAGCTGCGAAAGTAGGAAAAGGTCTATCCAAGATTGAAAAAGCTTAAAATTTGTCCTTGCAACATTGGCTTGAAGCTTTTGAGTACTTTCCTTCTGATTTGGTGAGAAAAGAATCAAACATGATGCAATTTATAGATTCTTGATAATAGTTTTATTTTATGGTTTGGTGTAAAAAACATGAAATGGATGCAATTTATTCTTGAAAACCAGTTATCTACTTTCTTACATGGGATTATTTAAAGTTCCGAAGAAGCCACGTCATCGCCATGGCCATAATTTATACATCCAAGGATCTGTGGTTTGAAATGGAAAGCAATCTACCGTTCTGTTGATTAGTGTGACCAAGTCTTATAATGATAACAATTTTATTAATGCAAGACTGAGTCACGTGACATCTTTCGCGAAAGCAATGATGTATTATAGTTTAATGAGTCATTTTCATCTTGCGAAACCCGATACAATAACGAAAGAAACGTAATTTAAAAAAAAAGCCCTATTTATATGTTGGAGATTTTTTTGTTACGTTTTTTCTAGACACAAGTTGATGATATTATGTGTCATTTGCTTCATGCTAGCTTCAACATGTTAATTATATCACGTATAAGTATATCATATTATAAAAATCTTACTTAACTTGACATTTAAGTTTATAAAAAAAACATTTTTAACGACTAATTTCTTACATCCTTTTTTTACACCTTTATTTTTGTATACTCTTGGAGTTGAACTGCCAACCTCACCGAAGAGAGAATTTAAGTTTATAAAAAACACATTTAACTTAACATTTTATCTTTTATTGAACCGTATAGTACACGGGTCTCTAACCTAGTGAGGTGATATCATCCTATCGGTTGGATTCATGGATCCAAATAGATTCCAAGATGGGTGCCCCTCCAGGCCTCCACCTTAACAACTTGTATTGTTTAATAGACAAAGTTAAATCATTTTTTTTTATATTGTGTCACGTTAATGCATATGTGTTCTAGTAAAGTTCATTTAACTTTTTGTGCAGTGTTGAAGTTGGTGGTTGTACCTTTCCCTCACATGATTCTTAACTCGGTATGTTTTAGTTGTTGAATGACTTGTAAATATTTCCCTTTTTATGTGGAAAAGAGGCGCTCAACTAGCCGGGAGGTGGGCTTTTAATTGTTATTGTACTAACTATAGTTTCTCAAATTTGCGGATAACTTTTTCTCAAAACTTTATTAATGATACCTATAAGATCCAAACTTTATGCAACATGCACCTCAAGTCTATTTCTTCTCTCTATTGGGCTTATTGGGTTTTTAACAACTTTTGTATGTTTAACCATACTTGCAAAAGTTGCTAGGCACTGCCAACTTAGTTGACTGAGGAGTTGTAAGTACTCGACCTAGGCGGGAAGTACTCGGAGTTATAAGTACTCCGCGCCTAGACGTAATTTTTACAACCATTTGTCTAGCCTTACACTTGTAATCATTTAAACCCACTAAAATTTGATAAAAGTGTGAAGGGTCATACCACCATAAGACCATGTGTAGTGGGGCTTTATATTTATAAAGCCCCTGAATGTGATTGGTCCACGTGGCTGCTGAGTCAGCGTGGAGAGAGAAACTGAAAAAGGGGTGTAGTGGTGGGGCTTTATTTATAAAGCCCCTGTTTGTGATTGGTTGATTTTTTTATTTTTTTTTTTAATCTTTTAATTCAAAATAATTAAAATAAAATGCAAATAAATATAAAAAAATTACAAATAATAATAAAAACACCAACTAATATTAATTAAATTAAAAAAAACAAACAAGTTAAATAAACTACAATACCAAATTAAAAAAAAAAACAAACAACTTAAATAAACTACTGCAGGTTATATTTCGCAAGGATTTGTTGTCTGTGATGCATCGCGAGGAGTAGGGCTTCTCCCTCGAGGTGGTCGATCGGTTTGGACAAAAACTCGATGTCCTTTTCCCTTTGCCTCGCCTCTTGAATGTCGACGAACCTCTTATTCTGGGCCACTCTCTGGTCCATAGTTTGTAGACGTCTTTGGCCGAGGTCTTGAAGATCCTGTAGTCGTCGATTCATTTCATCAAAACCACCTGCTGTCGAAGACGACGACTCCGCCTTGCCACCCTTTTTTGATCGTCTACCGGGTGGTCTTGGAATATCAAACTCCTCCTCCTCCTCCTCATCCTCCAAGTCAACAGGATCATCTAAACTCACAAAGCGAGCATCGGATGTCGGTGTATCCGGATCTCGCGACGTGGAGGTGGTTTTGCTTTTTTTTGACGGTCCACCTCCTCCTGCTCCTCTTCCTCTCCTAATCTTGCGGCCACTGCCCGACCCCATAGGCGGGACATCAGCCCACTTAGGACTATGTCTCAACATCTCCCATATCCTCAAATACGGGAACGTCCCGCGGGTCTCTCTCATCTCCTCCAACGCCCTGGCCAACACACCGTCATCACCTTCTCCGCTGGCCCTGTTGTCCTTGCAGCGTTGGTAGACCTCGGCAAACCCGTGACATTTGTTATTAATGTCCGACCACTTTCCAGATATGGAGTCGTTGTCTCGATGCTCCCCTCTACCCACCGCCTCAAAAAACAGTTCCCGAATCCGTTGCCAAAAAACCGGGGTATTTTGATAGTTAGCTGCAAAAAAAAAATAACACACGATTTAAAAAATATATATATAAATGTAAACACAAAAAAAATATATATATAAATGTAAACACAAAAAAAAAATACTAACCAACTTCCGGGTCCTCGGATATGTCGAGCCATGCTCGCGCTAACTTGAACTCCTCATCTTTTTCCCAACGCTCCTGTTGCTTTTTTTGACGAGGAGCGTTCGGGTCTTTCTTTTTATGCGAGCGTCTCCCGCGCCCGCGCCCGCGCCCGCGCCCAGAACCCTCGGGTTCGTCTTGAGTTTCTGGTACCGATTCGGGCTCCTCTTGTGAAGGTTGCATATAGTTTGGTGGAGGAAAAAATTGAGCGGGCATGTTTGGGCCCGGATAAAATTGACCGGGCATGCCCAGAAGTTGCGCGTATTGCATGGTACTCGCGTCAAACTCGCCCCAGTTCGGTGGCAGCGGAGCAGTAGTGTTTGGCCTAGCACCCGGTCGACCCGGGACCCCGAACGGTGAACCATATGGAAACATCTTTCGCGTTTTAGTTTGTGTGTGGTTAGTTTGAAAGTATTATGTTTGTATGTGTGTTTGTATAATGGTTTGGTATATATAAATACCTTTAAAAAAAATTTACCGTTCAAAAATTAAATTGGACAACGGTCCATTTTTTGACCGTTCAAAAAAAAGGCTGCCATGGTGCCACGTGTCAAGCAATGATTGGGCCAAACAAATTCACTCGAGCGTTATAAAAATCAAGCCCCAACCTAAAAATCACATATAGCGCCCGGGTGTAGCGGTGTTTGGGGCGCTATATTTGAATTTTTTTGAAAAATAACGCTCGACTACAGGTGGTCTAAGCCAAGCCAAACCGAGTGAATGATGACTTTTCCACCTCATCTTGGAAAAACATTTTAACCTCACATTTTATTCACTTTTCCGTTACCTAAAAATTCAAAATTAAAATTGAAGTCAATTAGGGCTGTACACGAGCCGAGTCAAGCCGAGCCAGGCTGACCTCGAAATTAAACGAGCCAGTTCGGCTCGGTTCGTTTTTCTAGTCGAGCTGAAAAGTCGAGCTCGGCTCGTAAATGATCGAGCCGAGCTTGAGCTGGCTTGAGCCAGCTCATTATATTTTTTTATGTTTTTTTTTATTTTTTTTTACAAAGATTTATAAAATAAAAAACAAGAAAAAAAATAAATAAAATTACACATATACATGTATATTTTTTTATTTTTCTAAGTTAGGGTTTATTGGATTATGAAGTAGATAGGTAGTATGAGTGGGACTTTCAAAATTTGAATTTTAGAATTGGGTTTAGAGCCAAAATATATTACTTTCATCTATACATTAATTACACATACACAAGTCTGAGTCGAGACATATGTCGAGCCATCGAGCCGAGCCACGAGCTGAAAACCCTTGGCTCGAGCTCGGCTCGATTACAAAACGAGCCAGCTCGGCTCGGCTCGAAAACAAAACGAGCCTTTTCGAGCGAGCTTTTTTCGAGCGAGTTTCGAGCGAGCCTCGAGCTTTTTGTACACCCCTAAAGTCAATATAAAAAAGTTAATGAGAATTAATTAAACTATATTAATATTTGAAGCTTTTTGAACAGTGATTTTTTGTGAACCATCTTCCACGTGTATTACTTGCTTTCATAGGCACCTGTATTTTTCTTTCCACTTATCATCAGTGTTGTAGAACTCGCTAGGCGCTAGTCGGTCGGTAGGGTACCAATTAGGATTAATCGTGATTAAGCAGATTGGATTTATATATATATATATATATATATATATATATATATATATATATATATATATTTTCAAATTTATACATATATAATGCTAATTTTATACCTTATATGTATAAATTTAGAAGTTTAGGGGACAAATATAAACTAGTGAATATGGAAGGGGGTTAAATATTAAAATACCTAAACTTAAATAACCCTAATCACCTCCATCGTTCAACATATCCCGTTTTTTCCTCCCCGTTCCTTCTGTCATCGTAAGGAACCATTAGACGCAACTAGGATTCATGGAGTTTCATTGATTTTGCTTAAAAAGCATGGATTATCATCCAATTTTGAGGTAAGAACTTGTTTTATTTAATCAATTTGCTCCAGTTTTGACCCATTCGAATTCATTTTTTACATAATTTTGAGTTTTTTAAGTCCGACTTGGACCAATTTGGTCCGACTAATCGGTGATTAATCACACACTGATTAATTGAGTGATTAGCCCAAAATTAATCAGTAAAGTGAGTACTAGCGATTAATCACCGATTAGTCGGTGTGTAATCAGGATTTTTACAACCTTGCTTATCATCATATACCTACAAGTGTATATATATATAGAGAGAGAGAGAGAGACAAAGAAAGAAAGAGAGGGGAAGTGATGAGATTAAGTTGAAGAGATGATGGGTCACTATTCCGTGCAACTTTTTCTCATTTTCTTTGTTAGTTGGTTACTTCTTAATTAGTGGGCTTAGTGGTTTGTTATATTTATCCTCTTCCTTGATGTTTTATGAATGAGGAGGATATGAATTGAGTCTAATATCTTTATTTTGCTGTTTATTTCTCTTTTCGTTCTTTTAGCCAATGATTAACATGTTGGAACCACATGATAGATTTCCCAATGTGTGTTTAGACGAAATTGAAACAAAATTTAGCACGGGCCTAGCTAAAAGGAAACATTCCCGACCCGACCCGACCCAACAATCATTCGTTCCCATTCCATTCTGCCTCTACCCTCTTTTTCAAAATAAGACACACCAATATAATAATACTAGGTTTGAGACCCGTGGGGACCCACGGTACAAACCATAGTAAATAAAAAAAATTTATTAAACTAAGAGTTGTATTATTCAAGTTTAGTGGCTACAACGTAAAGTGTTAAGAATAACGGTTAGCCTGATATTTTTTTTCTTATATAAACGTCATGTTTCAATGTTGCGTTGATATGAAATGGGTATTAAAATTAAAACTAATATATAACTATGGTTTTCATGTCAAAGTGGATATTTTTTGTAACCTATAAGTAACGTTAGTAATGAAAACCGATTACCTATTATGATCAGTACTCAACCAAAGTATAAACTTTAACAAAAAAATAACAAAAGGTATGAATACATTGTGTTTTTGTAAATGACTTTTTATCATATTTTTATTTTTAATGTAATTGTAATTAGTACATAACTTGTTTTATTGACAAATGGCAACGCACTGTTCAAAGCACAAAAAAAAAAGTTTAAAATAATACTTTATTATTGAAGTTGTATATACATAACGTCTGTTTGTATTGCAAGCTTATTCAAATATATTTCACAAAAAAATTGTTTATAATAATCGTCACATAATTGAACAGTTTGATAAATCTGCTATATCTGTTGTTTATCCAGAATCTGTCCTGCAACCTTTCACACGATGTATGTTTGTCACGAGTGTTTTGCAAGGCACTCTACTCGGTATCTATTTCTTCATTTATAAATTAACAGTTTACAGATTTAGTTTAACGTATACACAATTATGACAAATTATTTATGAAAACTGTGTAGGTAATAAAGATTGGCGAGAAAAAAGTGCCGGGATATGAACATACATAAACTTCAGCAAGTTTATGCACTAAGTACAGTTACATATGATAATTTAGAATACAACTGTTCAGTTATTAACTAACAATGTATAATTGAAACAATAATAGATTGGTATTAACAATATCATTCATTACATAGAGAAAAGTTATCGATGTATGTACCTGAAGCTGTGTCTGAGGTACACAAAGAATCGTATTTTAATGAGGTTACATCGGATTGAAGAAACAAAAGCGAAAAGTAGTCATATGTATTACACGTTTTTTCTTCAATACAAACTCAAATTATGTAATTTATTCTAATTGGGTCGAAGTTTTATATAAACTAGTTACTTTTAATTGGCATATCTATTAAACTTTTGGTATAAAACCATGTCTTGGTTATCAACAAATCATAAGATGTAGATATATTTTACATAGTGTCAAACATCGGACATCTAAGTATGTAAACGACGGAATAAAATATGAATGCTTCAAAATTAACATAGTAAATAACATTATCTATAACATTAGGGAATATAGAAACATAGATGCATAAACTGAAAAACGGTAATTAGTATTTGTTATTGAAAACAATTAAGATACTAAAATTAAAAGATGCGACATTACGAGACATAAGAATATCTTATTCCATAACATTAAAAAAACCTTGGGCCTTTATCTCCTTAATGTGTTTCTTTCCTGCAAGATGGTCATTCAAGTTATCCATGCTGGTACATTGGATGTTGCAAACTCCACAGTAGAACAAATCTTGACCATACGCATGCCCAATCTACAAAAATAGCCACTAATACATACCATTCTTGAATGTCAAAAAAAAAACCTACGTATATTAAAATATCTTGACAAAAGGAATGCGCAATATATTATACGAATGACGTAAATGTAATACCTTTGCCCGATGTTTTTTGCCATTGCAATGTTGAATGTATTGAGCATGGTCAATACAGTTTAGATCGCATAGATAACAGTAAACGATTTCATGCAAGACTGCACCGTTGGCTACCATTTGAACGGTTCTATTATTCATGACAACTAAAAAAATGAAAAAAAAAATAGTATACATAAACACAAAACGTAAATAAATTAGATAACCAAACAAAGTTTTGAAACTTGGTTTTCAAAAGTGAAAAGGCTTTTAAATGAATTACATATTCATGGTTGCATAACTATTATATAGAGATGACTATAAATATTTTTGTAAAGTTTATTAATAACAATATATATGTTCAATTGTTTATGAACATAAATTACCGTAAATTTTTAAAACATATAATCTCCTTTTCAATTTACCAAATATATTGGAAATTTATTTATGTATAATTGTACACAATTTTAGTTATCAAAGTCAAACGAATTTTTTGTATAGTCAATTCTAAAATTAGTTTATGCCAAATATTAATAGTTACCAAATATAAACTTGTATTTTTATGTTATTTGTCTAATTAAATTATTTACTACGAATTTTAGTAAAGGGTTATATGTCACACCCTCAAATTCCACTTGCGGGGTTTTACCGCGAGGCGCATGACAAACCAGGATTCAAGTCAACGGTCACAATAAACAACACTATATGCATAACACAAAACTCAAAAGATATAGTTATAAAAACATAAACTGTAGCGGAAGCTTTAAATGTTTACAACCCAAAAGACATAGTTCAAATGTTTAATGAAGACCATGCTCTAAACCCTAGACGCCCGTGCCGACTCGTGCGCCTAGATCCAGTTGTTGCTACCTTAGCGACCTGAGAAAAACATGCCAAAAGACGTCAACATATAATGCTGGTGAGTTCACAGGTTTGTTCAAAAAATGTTATCCAAATGTTACCATGTCCATACTATATCAATGCTACCAAGTACGCTAGCTAGGCGTATGTTTTATTACTACTACGATTGGAAACCATTACTGGACACGTTTAGCAATGTTTAGCATGTTTAGCAGCCCGTAATGTTCAGCACGATAATGTTCCTGTTCGAGACAATATGCACCCGCCCGGCCCTCCAAGCCGACGAGTGGGGCAGGTCACGCCCAATAGATCTATCCACATTTCCCCCGTTGTGCAAACCCGCACATTCATGGTTTCCCCCGGGACTTTCCAAAAGATCGTATAGCAATATAAAGTTAAAACCATAGTATGACATATGTTACCAAAACTGTTTAGCGCATGTTTTCTCCCCCAAAAGTTAAAGCAGTAAAAGTGGGGCCGTGAACTCACCTTAGATTGCGTTCTTCAATTATAAGTAAAGGTGTTTAGCCCTTGATAATCCCTCTACCGGAGATCTATCAAAATGTTCACATAAGTGTTCCGACTAATAACCATAAGGTTATCTAGTCCCCGATTGTCCAGATCATAACCAAGTATGTTTTTAAAACGTGTTTAAATGTTTAACCGACACACTAGACCGTCCCGACATCCCGTTGGTGACCCATTACTCTAACTAATCAAGTACACACAGATTACACGCAAGGTTCAAGCATAAAACACTTAGTTCGTATCAAAAATCTCATTTTTGCTATCGTAGGGCCGAACGTGGCTTTGAGTGGTCGAAGGTGGCTTTAAACTTCCACCTTCGCCCCCTTTTTCCACCTTCGCCCCTTTTTGTGGTTCATTCGCCCCTTGGTTTCCAGGTTCGACCCCTGGGAGTCCACCTTCGACCGTTCGGCTGGTCAAAGGTATTCCAGGTTCGCCCCTGCTGTTAGATTTTCCCAAAAACGCGTCGAAAACATCCGAAAACATCACGAAACATCATGAGTTACAGCAGTCAAGCATCATTAACATATTCCTACGAAACCCTACCGATTTTACCCCAAAATCTATCCGTTTTTACAAGTTTCCTAAAATAGTAAATTATGGAGATGTCACATCATCATGCATGAAATTATTACCCAATTAGGAAACTTTCTGAATTTAATCAATCATCAGCTCATCATACTTAAATCATCATGAACAAGAAACCCCTATCATAACTCTATCATTACCATCCAAAAACATGCCCTAAATCTAACTAAAAATTCCTTTAATCGACAAAACACCATCAACAATCAATTGTAACATGTTTCAATCATAACCCTCCATTAATAACAGCCCTAGGTTGTTGTCATGTCATCTACATAGCAAGTAATCATCAAACAATGCTTAATACCACATAAACACATGTTAAATTGTATGAAAACTCATTGTTTATGAATAGGTTTTATTTAGAAAGATATTAGGAAGGTTTTTACCCATAAAACATGTTGATATCAGATTTGGACCCTTGGGGTTTAGATGAAAACAAGTTAAAATTGTTTAAAAAGGATTTGAAATGAAGAACACACCTTAGATTTTCACTTGTAATGATTTAGAGAGTTAGGTTATGAAAAACAAGCTCAAAAACTCCTTCCCCAATGATAATAGCTGATAGAGAGTGTTTGGAGGCGTTTAGGGTTTGTGAAATGGTGAAAAATGGCTAAGGATGGTATTTATAGCAGGTCCAGGTTCGCCCCTTTTATATGGTCGAATGTGGAACTTTTCCACATTCGCCCCTTTTTAATGGTCGAATGTGGAATCTTTCCACATTCGCCCACTTTGTTTCTACATTCGCCCACTTTCCACTTTCAGGTCATCAGCACTTTTTTTTAACACATGTTAACAGCACTTTTTAACACATGTTAACTTTTTCCAGATTTCCAGTTTGTCGTGTTTAACGCATTCTAACACATTTTAACACATAAGCATGCATCCAATAGTCTATACTTAGCATATTTAAGCACGTATAATCATTTGTACATCGTTTAAGCAAGTATAAGTATACAATCCACCACACGACCCATAATCTACACATATACTTAATTAGTTTATGTAATGTCACCAACAACGGAACCCGGTACTAGTGTATTCCCCAAAATGACTCCCAATGATCCTCCAGATCATTGAACCCTGGACAATCCTAATCTGACCCGACTCAACTAACCTAGTTAAGTTTATTTAAAAACGTTTCTCGCTAAGGCAGACTTAGATGTTACTATTATGTTTAAGCCGAACATGCCGGGTGTCACATCATCCCCACGTTGAAAGAATTTTCGTCCCGAAAATTGCACGAAGCCCAAAAATGAAAAAGACGAAAAGGAAGAAAACGAAAAGAAAAGTTACCGGTTGTCACATCATCCCCACGTTGAAAGGGAATCTCGCCCCGAGATTCACTCTGCTTCAGCAGTAACATGCCTGGACTCGAACGCGCGCTTCGGAAAGAGGTGAGGGTACTTAGCCTTCATCTGGTCTTCTCGTTCCCAAGTGAACTCCGGTCCACGATCCGAGTTCCAACGAACTTTAACGATGCGGATTTTACTCCGCCGAAGGCTACGAATCTTGTAATCCAGAATCTCCACGGGTTCCTCCACAATGCGAAGACGATCATCAACCTTGATCTCTTCCAGTGGTACAACAAGAGATTCGTCAGCCAAACACTTCCTTAAGTTAGACACATGGAAGACGTTATGAACATTACCGAGCTCCGTCGGTAAGTCAAGTCTGTACGCCACCGGCCCAATCCGTTCCAGGATTGCGAACGGTCCGACGTAACGAGGGTTAAGCTTGCCACGCTTTCCAAAGCGTATGACGCCCTTCCATGGTGAAACTTTCAGAAGCACCTTGTCCCCAACCTGGAACTCTAGTGGTTTGCGACGGCGATCGGCATAGCTCTTCTGACGATCCCGTGCAGCTGCCAAACGGTTACGGATCTGTACGATTTTCTCCGAAGTTTCGTACACCAGTTCCGGGCCAGTGAGCTGGCTCTCGCCCACCTCGGCCCAACACAAGGGAGATCGGCATTTCCGTCCATACAGAGCTTCGAACGGAGCTGCCCCGATACTGGAGTGGTAACTGTTGTTGTAGGAGAACTCCACCAACGGCAGGTGAGTCTCCCAACCCTTGCCAAAATCGATGACACATGCCCGCAGCATGTCCTCCAGTGTTTGTATCGTCCGCTCACTCTGACCGTCAGTTTGCGGATGATAAGCCGTACTCATATCCAGCTGAGTACCCAAGGCCTTATGAAGAGCCTTCCAGAAACGCGAAGCAAAGCGGGAATCACGATCAGAAATGATAGAAACAGGCACCCCGTGCCGAGAGACCACCTCCTTAAGGTAGAGTCGAGCCAACCGCTCGAGTCCATCCGTTTCCTTAATAGGTATGAAGTGTGCCGATTTCGTCAACCGGTCGACGATCACCCAAATCATGTCACAACCACTTGGTGATCTCGGTAACTTGGTGACGAAATCCATCGTGATCCGCTCCCACTTCCATTCTGGAATCTCAGGTTGCTGTAGGAGACCAGACGGCTTCTGATACTCCACCTTGACCTTAGCACAGGTCAAGCATTTGCTCACATAGGAGGCTATATCAGCCTTCATGTTCGGCCACCAATAAAGTATCTTCAGATCCTGATACATCTTATCGGAGCCTGGGTGAATAGAATACCGGGATTTGTGAGCCTCGTCAAGGACAAGCTCCCGTAATCCCCCGAGTAAAGGAACCCAAACACGCCCAGCGAAGTAGTGTAGGCCATCAGACCTAAGCTCAAGGTGTTTGTCCGCACTGTGCATCGTTTCGGCCTTAAGGTTTTCCTCCTTTAAGGCATCCACCTGAGCCGAACGGATCCGGTCAGGCAAGGAGGAATGAATGGTAAGCTGCAAGGCTCGGACACGCCGAGGCTTTGCCGACTCCTTCCTGCTCAAGGCATCCGCCACAACGTTTGCCTTGCCAGGATGGTATTTGATCGCACAGTCGTAATCGTTCAAGAGTTCAACCCAACGACGCTGCCGCATGTTTAACACCTTCTGGTCGAAAATATGCTGGAGACTCTTGTGATCGGTGTATACTTCACACTTGGTACCGTACAAGTAATGCCTCCAGATTTTCAACGCAAATACTACTGCACCCAGCTCCAAGTCGTGAGTAGTATAGTTCTTCTCGTGAACCTTGAGTTGACGAGAAGCATAAGCGATAACCTTCCCACGTTGCATTAACACGCAACCGAGACCCCGAATCGAAGCATCACAGTACACAACGAAATCATCCGTACCCTCCGGCAAGGATAAGATAGGAGCAGAACAAAGTTTAAGCTTCAGCATCTGAAATGCTGATTCCTGTGGTTCGTCCCAGTCGAACTTTCGATCCTTCTGGGTGAGAGCGGTGAGGGGTTGAGCGATCTTCAAAAATCCCTCGATAAAACGCCGGTAGTAACCTGCAAGACCTAGGAATTGCCGCACCTCAGATGGCGTCTTTGGTGCTTCCCAGTCTTTAATAGCTTCGATCTTAGCCGGATCGACATGAATTCCCAGTTCATTCACCACATGCCCTAGGAATTGAACTTCCCGCAACCAAAAATCACACTTTGAGAACTTAGCATACAACTGCTCCCGTCTCAAAAGTTCCAAGACCAACCGCAGATGTTCCTCATGATCTGTCTTGTTCTTGGAATAAATCAGAATGTCATCAATGAACACGATGACGAACTTATCGAGGTACGGT
>CM054125.1:82375205-82398725 GCA_028751855.1 Ambrosia trifida | reverse complement strand
AAAGTTTATTTTGGAGCTTATCGAGGCTTTGGGATGGAGTAAGCGATTGTAGAATGAATAACAGAGCAAAATTGGATGACTCGGAAGAAGGGGCCCGTCGGAGATGGCGATTACCCCCGTCAATGAAGAAAATGTAGTTTGTCGACCACCTGTCAACAGTATAAAGTGGCGTCAATCACTTGTTTCTGTCGTCGATAGCCATTAGGCGCGTCGGCAACGTGGACTGCTAGGTCAAGCATTTGTTTTGACGATTTTAATGCAATTTTTATGGGGTTTTATGGTTTCTTTGACCTTGACTCGGTATGGAGCCTTTATAAACGAATCTTGGGGACCAAAAACATTATATTTTATTCCAAAAAAAACATCCACATCTCTAATCATCAAATCATTCATCATCATTTAATCCATTTTTCATCACCAATCACTAAACCATTCTTCACCTATCAACACCCTTTTATCGCCAATCTTTTCATGGCCTATTCTCCTATCCTTTCTATTATCATTGAGGCTTCCATTATCTTGAGCTGCTAGTCTCCTTTGGAATCACCCGGTGTAGACTTGTAATCTAGGATTCTTAAACATTTATGTATTTTCTTATTTATTTTTTATGTGCCGAGAATTACACATGTTTTACATGTAGTTACACCTCTTTTTCCAATAAAACCATGCATTTATCACGAGTATACCACGATTTATCCTTCTTTGTTGATAATTGAAAGTTTTGAAGCTTAAAAGTGAAAAGGGGCAAAAAACGACCCAAAAGGCAAGGAATTGAAGACTTAAAGAGTTGCAGTAGATACAGCACAACCATGCACAGCCGTGCACCTGCCCCATTGTCACACCCCGCCAAGGCGGAAACGCGAGGTGCGACTTCGAATGATTTTCAAGCACAAAGGTCACACGGGCATTAATTAAAATAAAGCGGGAACTTTCATTAAACAACCAAATTTGTCCAACGTAACGTTAATTATTTAAAATAAATACCATTGTATGTAAATGTCTAGAGTTAAAACAACAACACAATGGTCCAAAAGAAGGTATCCCACAAATGCTCGCACGCGACCTCCACAAGTTCCATTATCCATGCTAATTTCCTGAAAAACATGCATTTAAGGAAATATAGGTCAACACAAAGTTGGTGAGTTCACGGGTTTTCTATATGGTGGACATGTAATCCGAAACCGACTAAATCATTGCCTAGCTAGGGAAATAATCAATATGTGATCTGACCTGAGCCCATAACCAAACCTTGACATGTTGTACCTCGCCCATTGTACACTAAAGACAATGTATAATGTGAAATACAAGCATTCTTTTGATATCTGTCATCCGGTCAGAGTGACTGACCAAGAGTGGGGGTGTCAACCCAATAGATCTATCCCGGTGTTTCATGGCTAAGTCCATAGCTAATGGTTATGGTATGATGCATGACACGAGGGCTTCATGGATCCTGAACCTTAATGTCTCATGTTCACATAATAGTCATAATTGTAATTGAAAACTGTACGCATGTTTTTCCCCTGGAAAAATGTAAAAACTTTAAAAAGGGGTCGTGAAATACTCACTTGGTATCTGGATGCTAGAGTGAACTGAATCTGATGCGGTGTATCTGGTCTGGGAAGCCCTAAATTCAATGTAAAGGCCTCTTAAATCTATGTTGGGTTATAACTACCATGTAATTGTTCACCCGACTGGAACACCCACGATGCAACTCCTAGATGCTTGTTAGAGACTTGGAACTCCTAAATGTTGATGGTGGGCGATCGGTTAAGGCTCTTGGAGGGGTGTTTTCTCTCGGTCGATTGTAATCAAGGGAAGGAAGAAGGTGTTCAAGTGTTAGAGTGTATTATAGTGTTGTGGTGTGTTCCTCATGGGTTCTTATGCTCCTATTTTGTAGACAAGAGGGGATGGGATGGCCTTGTGCTCATTGGTTCACAAAGATGGAAGGTCAAAGTGTTACTTTCTTGGAGTGCAAGGGTGGAAGGACTTGTTAGTGAAACAAGTTGACTTGAGGCTTTGTTTGGCTGTGTAGGGGGGGGGGGGGTTTCGGCCGATGGGTTATTGAAATAAATAATACCAAGACCAAGCTGGAGGATGCCAAGAAGGCTGCTCAGGACAAGAGCAAGCATCTTGAAAAAGAGCTTGGTAAGGTGAAAACTGAGCTTAAACTGGTGAAGGGCAAGCAGGCCAAGGCATTGCAGGTGCATGAGAAGGAGATGGAGGATTACAGGCAAGGGCTTGTGACGTCTGCCACGGTTTCCGTTCTCCAAGCTAGGGTGAAGATGGCTTTCCAGGCTCGAGATCCAAACTTCAAGCAAGAGGATTGGGATATTGAAACCTGGCAGGAGAAGATAAAGAGCTTGGGAGGAAAAGAGGTGGTGTACGAGCCGATCCCTAATGCTGATCCTAAGGATGCACCCAAGGAGCATGTGGTGGAGGAAGCTATGGTGGACAAGGAATTTCAAGTGGGCAATGAAGGATGTAAAGACAAGGCCTGAGCCCACTTTTTTTTAGAAATTTTGTGGTAGTTTATGTGGTGATGGTTTGTGAACAATTTCAAACAATTTATTTTGGTATGTAATAACTTAAAAACAATGAAAGGTTTGGGGTGGAGGGATCTTGGTTTCAAGATGAAGCCCCAAATCTTTGATCTGGCCTTGACCTTAGATGTTGACCCCTAGTGGATGGGTCCTGGTTTAGGATGAAGCCAGGGGTTGGCATCAATTTTGACTTTAAATGGAATGGTAATCTGTTTTGACGCTACATCTCCGTGTTCCTCATCTTTACTCCCTTGTTATCCTGCAATTATTACCAAATGATAAATGATAAAGTATGGAATAAGTTTATACATTTATTTCCAGCTGGTCTTCAAAGTATTCTGATGACATCTTGAAGATGTTCCCAGTTTTTCTTACATCCTTAGGATAATCTCCATCCCTGTGTTTGTTACATCCTTAGGATATTCTTTATTCTGAGGATGTCCCTAGTGTTGTATCTTTCAGATAGACTTAGAGTCTTTTTCCTTTTCCAAGAAAGGACTCATAATAACCTGTAAAAAGGTAAACTTAGTTGTTATATTGGCGATAAAGCCTTTTATAAACTGGGTTCATGCCCATAACGATAGATGATAATAACTGGCGACAAGGCCCAATGTAATATCTTGAGGATAACTGGCGTCAAAGCCAAATATAACTGGCGTCTAGGCCACTGGCGACTAGGCCAATACGAGAAAAAGACATTGAAAAGTGTCTAAACCTTAGGATTCAATGTATATTACAAAAATGTGAAATTGTTAGCCACTTTTACATGAACTAGTCCCACCATCCTAGAGATATACATGAATACGTGCGCTCCAGGCGGGGTTGATAACCCAATGTGAAAGGTGAAAACCTTTAAACCTTAGGAAGGTGTTAGACACCTTAACGTAGGATAGGGTGGCCAACCCTCTAGTCTTCGAAGCTACATCCTTATGATAGACCTGAAAAATTCTCAGGATGGACTATTTCTAGACCATTTTTAGTTATAATATTGATGAAATAATTGGAATAAATTAAAGAGAGATGCCTGCATATGGAGATGATTCATCTCTGTCAGCCTTTACCTTCATCTCTGTGATACCCCGTAATTTCAGGTTATCACTTTAACTAAACTCTAGTTACATTCCTTGCATTCTACTTAACTAGGGTTAGCTAGATAGGCCACACGTTGCACAGTTATAGGTTAATTACTGCATGAAGTGGTAATTCGGGGAATTACTAGACTGTATACATGAGTAGTGAACCTCGGACGTTGGGGAATGATGAAAATAAACAATTTTGAATTAATTGATTGAGATTGATTGCAATTATGTGCTTCTATGAAACTTTGTGAAACTATGTGCAAACTGTATGTGATTACGTGAACTTAAACCGAATACGTTAATAAAAATCATAATAGGTGGACCATTAGGATGGTTGGGGTCTCAACACATGGGGTTACATTTATTATGGTCCAAAATAGCGAAAAAATCGAAGAAAACACGTTGTACGACGAAGCAGGCAACCCGATGCGGGCCGAAGGGGAGTGAGCGGCCGCTCACTGCCTCCGAGCAGCCGCGCGCGGGTGCCAGACTTCACCAAACCGCCTTAATGCACTATTTAAGCAACCTTAAGCCTCTTGTATCTCCTAAACTCAACTCTAATCGCCCCCTACTGCCTAGTTACGCAAATATTAACCCCAAACACCTACTAAGGCGCAAGAACATCGATCGGGAAGCTTGGAGAGCATTCGGTTGATAGTTTTGAAGTGCTTGCGGTATAACATTCAATCCTTTGTGTTTTCTTCCTTAGTATGTTATTAAAACCTTATAACTAAGTTAGTCCAGGTCTGAAACGTTTTCATAAAGATTAAAACTTGAGATTTATAAAGATTGAATGGGTTAAACATAATCTTATGTGATTAGTAATTGATAGGTTGCATGTTATGCATGTTTATGATGTTTAGATCTTTTAGGGTTTATGGTTTTGCATGTATTATGATAGGTTCTAATCATGTTAGGTCCTATGAATGTTTTATAATGGTTTTTGATTATCGTTGATCGATTATATGCATACGTGAGTAGTTTAAATAAGAGTTTATGCATGACTAAAATCTGGACAAAATGTTTAGGTCGACTTGTAGGGTCTGTTACATGACTTAAACATTTGGGTTTTGATGATTTCTTTGCATGGTTGTATTATAAATTGTCTTAAATTTTCATAATGGGCAAAATCGTCTGATTTGGATGTCGTTTGATAAGTTTTTGGAATCTTCTTTGATTAAAGGTCATATAAGATTTTCGGATTAATAAACTGGGTCAACTTTAAACAATCATAACTCTACTTTTACAAAACATTAAGTTATTAAAATTGGACAGTAGCTCAATATTGAAATAACTTGGATTTTCCAAGTGGATTCATCTCGTTTGATTGAATACACAGTTTTTGGGAATTTTTCTACTAAACTGACCTGCTGTGGAAACTTTCTGGACATAGCTGTGTTGTACGAATTTTCAAAATTTTTGTGTTTGGTTTTGAGACAAAACAAAAATATGGGTTATCAAGTGAACTCCAAAGAATATTTAGTAAATATTTGGGAGTTTAATTCATTTGTTAAGTATTTTAAATAAAACGTTTTTCACAGCACCCAATCTGTCCTAAAAACGCAGATTGTGTAAGGTATGTTTATGTACCTATATGGAGTCTTATGTGGTATGTATTTGACTTGAACATGAATGGACACTTATATGAGATGTATATAAAGTGTAAAACTGATGATAACCAACATATTCACCAACGGGTCCGTAGGGTTTACTTATGCATGTAGAATCGCTAGGTGTCACTTACACGGTTTTAAACTTTTAAGCGTCTTGGACAAACGGGTTATATGGTGTAATGATATTACACATATACTCACTTAGTGACACAAGAAATAGGGAGTTGGTAACACACCCTACTTTGGAAGTTTGGATTTACTTGCTTGCATACTAAGGTGAGTTTCACTACTTTTTCTCAAAAGCATGCGTCTCTGGTTGGAGGCACACACATTAATTCCTGGTTGGGAATTACTTACTTTTCTAGTCCAGTTAGGGACTACTTTTACATCTCGGGTTTGAGATGCTTTGACTCCTGGAGTGGGTCGGGTTTTACGAATCCTTGTGTGGATTACGCTTTTATTAGTTTAAAACTTTTTCTGTCCTTTGTGAACTAAACACTCTATCACTGAAAGTCCTTACATATTATTGGGTTAATCGCTGGAGGCGAACTGGGTATTAGTTGATAGCGCTATTAGGTTGTGCAGCAACCTCATGTTTGCGGTGCTGGGAGCACGAGCATGAACTTCTGACCACATCTGTTATGTTAGTGTTGATAGACACTAGTCACTAAGGCAGTTTAACGTATGTTAACACATTACTGAAGGTTCCCAATAATCACATGTTTAGTTGCAATGAGTGGGCTAGCTACCCCTGACATGCTTAAACTGATGACACTTGAACTTTTGGGTTTTCGATTACTTTATACTTGTTATCCAAACTATGATCTCACCGACTTTATGTTGACACACGTTAGCATGCTTTTGTAGGTAATTAGGTATGGAGTACAAGTAGGGCATGCATCATGTAGTGTCATGGGAATATGAGCACTTAAACTACTTTTGAATATCTACTATTTACTTATGGTTTTGGGCGTGGTGTTTTTCGCATACTTTTACTTAACTGTTTTATTATTTCGCTTCCGCTATTACTTAATTGGTTTGGTTAAACTTTTAATCTTGGTTTTACAATAACGAACTAAAAGGTTTGGGCATTTAGAGTCGTTCATGTGACTTATGGCTATGGGATCCTGGTTGTCATGCGCCTCGTGGTATAAACCCCGCAGTGGAAATTTAAGGGTGTGACATATTGGTATCAGAGCCATTGACTATAGTGAACTAGGATTGCATTCTAGTCTATAATCATCATAGCATAAGTATTAGTACACTCACTACTATAAGTGCACCACTTGTTATTTGTTGGATACGTATACTGATCTAACGTATTGCAGGAAAACATGACTAACCCTATTCACAGAAACTACTCTTCTTATCGTGTTATTGAGGGTTCGCAAACCTCATCTCTAGAGCCGTATGAGCGTCCAGCTTTGACACGGGATTCGTTTGAGGATTCCAGTCATTGGATGTGGTTCACTGACATGTTGCACTCATGGGTATTGGATACGGAGTGCCAGCTCGGGTACCTCCCATTGTTGACTCGTGGGAGAGGTCATTGGCACGGATGGTGAGACATGTGCATACTGAATTGGAGAATGCCTACAACGCTGTCAAGCAATTTCAATATTGGAGGAGAAATGATGATGAGACCCTTAAACACATGGAGGGGCAGATTGATCACTTGTTTGGTGAACTAGGAAGGGTTAAAAAGGAAGCTGATGAGCCTAGACATAAGAGGTCGGTTGCTAAGCAGGAGCTAGCACTTACTAGAGAGGAGTTGACTTTGGTTCGTAACAGGCTTATGGAAGCTCTGGGTCAAAATGGTGAGGAACCAGAGGAGGATCCCGAGGAAGAGCCTGCGGTAGGAGGATTCGATGCTCTCAGGGAAGCACTTGATGCAGCGCTCGAGGATGAGCTCGAGCCTGAGGAGGAGGAAGAGCCATTGGAGATAGAGATTCTAGACGAGAGCGAGGATGAGGGCTCGTGTGTCTCAATGGATCGCGAGGATGATTGATTTCTTTTATTATTTTATTATCATAGTATTTCATATACATTCCTATTATGACTTCTGTTTTATCGTTGTGAGACTTGAGAATCGATTGCTTATGTTTGGATTTTTATTACTACTATTAATCGACTACTTTATTCTATTCTCGCGCATGTTATCTATGTTAAATTCTAGTTTACTTGTACTATGTGAATCATTGTATGTGGGACATATTATTGTTTTCTCATGAGTATATAAAGCAATGATCAGGTGCAATTAAACATTTGAGTCCATACAACATGTTACGTCTTTGATGAACTGTATTTTTGGTTTTAATAAATGAAAATTGTTGTTATTATTATTATTATTATTATACAATTTGGTATTAATGGAATATAGTAATGATTTGATGGTTTATTTGAATTTGATACAGTGAAGAGGTAACTAGCATGAAGGAGATCATGACCAAAAATAGTCACAGTTTGCCTCAGGTATGCTTGATGTTTTGTGTTATAATTGTAAGAAACTGAATAATCCGAACCGAATTAAATATTCGTTTTTCGGTTTTGTTTCCAGTCGAAACTGATTTGGGTTTTTGGTTTCAGAAATCTGGATTCTGTTTGAACTGGATAAGCCGAATAAATCAAATATACATGGTTATTAAGTTTTGTCGCTTCGCCAGTTCAGTTACAACTTTAGCCTAATCAAATATAAATGTAAAATACAGTAGCAAATAATGTATTATTCTGTTTATTTGATTAAAACTGAATTTTAATTCGGTTTTCGGTTGGTGTGAACTCCCTGAACTTGGTTTGCTTTGGGTTTCAGTTTATTTCAAATGGAATAAATGGATGAACACCCTTACTATGATTCATTATTCACTTTATTTCAATTTTTTTATTATAGATTTATTGTTTATTTTTCATTATGAATTTTGTTTAATCTTAGTACAAAAAGCAGAGGGATTGGAATTTGAGGTATACAATCAATGAAAATATTTCGTTATCGGCAAGTTGTTGGTTAAAGATATTAATTTGGAAGCCAACTCAGTGAATTATTTAGTCACAAACTTTGTAAGTGACCTTTAACTTTACATAAATGGTTAATGCTAACTTTTTGTCTTTTGCACCTTTAGCACATGCCGATAGATATTGATCGGTAGGCTGGGATGGGAGATCCAGTGACATTGAAGATAAATAATTTTGATGGAGTTAAATATGACATGGTTTAGAGGGTTACATTCTTTTATAAGCTAGACCTTTATTTATCCCGATGAATGTATGGTTAGGATTGGCATTTTGGCTAAAATTTTGTTTAGATTAACTTATGGATAAGAATGGTGGTTAAATTTTTTATTTATTTGGGAGTTACTTTTAGTCTTTTGGTGAATCAATTATGAAAATCAGTTTGTTATAAGAAACCTTTTATTTGCTTTTGCATGTCGTATTATTATTATGTATTATTATTTAATTTGTAATTCATAATTCATAAAACAAATTGATTTGCAACTCAACCATGTCGTTGGTTGGATGCCCAGTTTGTAAAAGAGTTCCTGCCAACATTCTTTTTGGGATTTTTTTTATTAGATGGATATCCAAATTTCAAACAACAGATTGATGTTTTTATAACTTTGTTATTTTAAACTCATACATGGAGGCCTTATTTTTGAAACATATTATTTGTAACTTATGATATTCTTGAAATTCATTATCCATTTAATGATTTCCTTGCAATATATCAGACAAAGTGTTCATATTCGATTCTACAAATATATAGTTATTGATATACATATTTTACAAGTTACAAACAAATAATTTTATGCTGTCCGTTGTCATCTAACATAATAACTACTAATATCGAACATATAGGTTTATGTATGGTATAACTTGGCATGTAACGGTATATTTTATGATTTTTCATTTTACTTGGAGACTTGCCGTGGGTCCCCACGGGACTCTAACCTAGTATTAAATATAGGAAACCTTGATGTCAAGAGTTGGTATACCATTAGACTATATTAATAATCAAACTCATTTGAACAGTAATATGATTATGATGGCATTTGTGTAAATAAATGGTGTTTTCAGGTCATTTGTTCATTGTCATTGTAGTTGTAAGCTAGATCATTCTCTCTCTACAACTCCCTTCTCCTCTGTCTGTGTCTCGTTCAAAATAACACACTATGGCTCCACCATCATGTGTTTCAAATTAAAAACCCTAATAACATTAAGATATTATTTATTTTCATTATCTCATTATTGGTTGATGTTTTATCACAATATATTAGGGGCACAAGGAGCGCTCATAGAATTAATTTTTTCAATTTACTGATTTTATTCAATGATACACTACGACATCACTTGACTGGAATACTTTTTTGAAGACAACACTCTTTTTTTTCATTTAAATACAAATATAACTTTTTTTTTTTAAATTCACACAGATTTATAAATTTTATCACCAAACCATCAGCACGATTTAATTTCTCATAACTGTCTCCACCCAACACGGTAAAAAATATTTACTTCCATTAAAATCGGTGTCATTTAATCGTAACATGAACTTTAATTTTACATGCAATACGGTTGGATCTTTTAGTATATAAACCACCATACGACGACGGTAGTGAAAACACAATTCAAATCAACACAACATCAAGAACACATACACCCTTCAAAATGACCCGTTGGACAGAAAATGAAGAAATCGCCCTGGTTGTGTGCGTCAAACACGCACAAAATGACCCATCCTTGCAGCGCCAACGCCACTGAGGCTCGGGTGGCAGGGACACATGGTTCTGGGACCGTGTTTTGGCTGACTTCAATCAACAGGTCAGCCCACGCGCCTGCATAATCGAGAGTCTGCAAAGAAAAAGGGTGGTGGACGAAATTGTACGAGTTCAGAATGAGCCACCACCCGGGCATTGGGGCGAATATTGCTGTGGAGATCACCCAGGCAACCTACGCGGGTAATTACCGCGGCACATTTGACTATGTCCAAGCGTGGCACCTCATGCGCCATCTTTAAGCTTTATTTATTTTATTTTTTTTGATGTACTTTTATTAATTTTTAATATTTAATGAATTATGTTTATGTTTTTGTTATTTAATTTTTTTTAATTTATTTTTATTATTTTTTTAAAACACACGTTTTAAATTATAAAAAACAATAACAAAAAGGTGATAAAAAACACCGTTATAATAAAATAAAATTGAATTATATTAATTCAAAAATAAAATAAAAACGGTTACCAGCACAGTAAACCGAACTAGCAAAACGGTTCGCGGGACCGCTGCCAGCATGGGTGGCGGCGGTGTTACCGTGCTGGTAGTGGGTATCTGTGACCAATTCGGGTGGTGCCCCGTCCCCCCTTATGGCTACAGCAAATATTAGACTAAGGATAGTGACGAGATTTCCTAGGTAAAAGCGTTCAAGGGTTTCAATTTGCTAAACGCAGGTCATGGGGTCCCCCCACGTTTGCAATTCGTGGAGTAGAATCTTGTTAATATTATTGTTTTTAATTCTGGATTGAAAAAACTTCAAACCAGAATGTATGTAGTTTATTATTGTTTTATTGTTTTTAGTGAAGAATAGATCAAGCAAGGAGTCGGATCTAGGGAGAGAGAAGTGAAAGAAGTGTGTGTTCAAGTAAAGTGATGTTGTGCTTACAGAAGAAAGGATCTTCTATAAAGGGAAGACCTTGACTTTAGATCCTTGATTATAGTGGAGGGTTTCCCTTATTGGTTAAATGGAAGGTTTTGGACCTGCGGTTAATAGACATAACTGTCCTACATGCATTAGCTGTGTTTGGGCAAAATAGTTCAGAAGTAAAATGTGATGTGACTAGACACTGGTTTGTTCCTTTTGCTGCTTGTAGCAGTTGGTTTACATTTGAACCTTTTTTACTTTTAATATTTTAAGCTCATTTGTATCCGGGTCAGTTTATTAAGCTTGAGCTACCTACTTGTAGGATCGGATTTCAACAAAGAAACAATAATATCACACGAGTACAGATGTATCAGGTGCGGAAACCCTGAATATTATGCAAAATGATAAAAAAGCGTAATCAAAATACAATAGAAATCATTTTCAACATGTTTTCATTAACTTTAGATAAATAAACCCATTGCAGGTTGAAGTTAATCAAAACACACACTTTAAGGTGTAAATGAACTCCCTAGAACACACACACAAATGACCAACTAACATAATAACCATCACCACCTAACACCTATATATAAGAAAACTCATTCGACCTTACGTGAGATCAAATCAAGTTGTTCGACCTTGCAAGGGTTCGAATCAATAAATAAACTACTCGTTCGACCTTTAACAAATTTGTTCAACCCTTCAAACACCTGAACCAAAACATAAAAAATTGAAATCTTCTAATCTTCGTCAATTTTGTTGATTGTAATCCAAAAGCTACAGAGACATATATGATATATGTGTCTACAAACTCTCCCTTGTCTATAGCTTGGATTATTTCACGTTATCTCTTTCAACACACTTCATCATCTGTTTAGCTTTCTTTGTCTTTCGGGCTTCTTTATGAATCGGCTTTTTCAGCTTCAAAGCATGCTTTCTAAGCAACCCCTTATAGTCACAACCTGCGTTGACTTCAAATGCATAGCAAAACTTGACAACTGCTTGGAATCTCCATGCCTGTTCAAGGTCAAGTGTATCAAAATGAATTGGATTATAATACAACGTTTCAATATCCTTCTTCGAGCAATTGATCAACCACATCGTATTGAATATCCTCAACTTCTTGCATATCTTCCACTTGTCTTCGTTATCCATCACAATCACCGCTTCTGCTACACCACAATCGTAATACCAAAAAGCAAAGTTTTTGCTCAAATCTTGTTCCATTGGCAATAACGAAATTTTCTTCATGCAAACGGATGGCTTATACTTCAAAGTCACGTATGGTAGATTGTTATTTGTATTAATCTTCTTGTGAACGATTCTCTTAGGATATTGTGGCTTAAGCATATCCCACTTTGTCAAACTCTCTCTCGTCATCTTTTGTGCCATATATTCTACTAATCCAGACGCACCAGCAAGATCATGTCTACATACATCTCTCATAGCCCAGTTGAGAAGAGTCTTAATATCGTGAAGGTGTCCAAAATACAATATACCTCTTTCCCACTTTATACCGATACATCTTAGCCGAGGATATAATTTTCATGCTATCGCTCGTCCTTTGAATGATTGGTTATGATAGCAGTAGAAATCTCCCTGTACTGGTGGTTTGGGCCTGTTTTCGTCTGCTTCACGTAGTTTCCTCAAGTATTTCAGTAAAGCATCAGACTTTCTTGACACATCAGCTTTTTCTCTGTCATCAGACAAGATTTCATCAATAATCTTCTTGCCTTTCGCATCAACAACCTTTTCAGCTTTACGCATAACAGAATCATCAACTAACGGGACACTAGTATTATCTTTCACGTTGTGGTACTCTGGATACTCTTCATGCGAGATATCCTCAATCTCCAATTCATTAAATTCCATGTTAGAATCATCAGAGTGATGTCCTAGTTGCACAACTGGTAAATCTGGAATCTTTTTTCTTTGAATCAACTCTTCAAATGTAATACCAGCATGCTGAGCTACACCTTCAAGAATCTCTCTTGCAATCTCAATACTAACTTCACCATCTTCCAATTTCGGCTCAGGATATTCCAAACAGTACTTCATATCATTATTCACAATAATTTCCTTGAATTTGGTGGTGAATTTGGTTAAGACATAGCCTTTCTTCAATCTCTTTAACAATCCCTCTTTGTCAGCCTCAGTAACCTCTCCTTTACCTTTTCTAGAGCTTGATCCTGTTAACTTGTCTTTCATTTCCTTTTCTCTCGTTTCATAGGAATATTTGTTCACATCATCATCATCATCATTATCACCATCTGAATCTGATGAACCTTTAGCATCCTTATCTTTCTCATTATCATCATCATCATCATCTGATGAATCATCTTTATCCGAATCTTCATAATCCACTTTCTATTCTTCATCTTCTTCATCTTCTTCTTCCTCATCATCCGAATCATCCGAATCATCTGCACCTTATAACTATGGTGCTTTCTAATATAGATCATCAATTATCTTTCTCAGTATCTCATTTTCCTTCTCTACAGCCACTATCCTTTTCTCGTTCTTCTGATTAGACAACTTTAACTCAGAATTTTCAATCTGCAGGTTTGTGACTTCTTCCTCCAATTTATTATGTCTCTCCTTTGATTTGATCACAATCTCAAGCATATATTTTTCATTTTCCTTCATTTACTTGATTTTGTTCTCATGATTTGTAAATAATTTCATTATCTTGGAGATCTGTTGGTTTATCACATTCATCACATCTTCATAAACTTTCATAGATGTCTGTGAACTAGATTTGGTTTAAGGTTTGGAAGATGATGTGGGTTTGTTTAGACTAGATAGTATACTTTTCAGTGATTTGGATACAGTGTCAGGATTTTGTTGTGTTGTAGATTCAGTGGCGATCTTCTTTGTAACAACCACTTCTTCACTAGCTTTCCTCTTCTTTATCTAGCGTTCTTTGCTTGGACATATTCTTGTGGTTTGTTCAGATGAAGCTTCAGGAACCTTTTTCCCTTTTAGCAAAACATCCATCTCCTTTTGCCTTTTCGTTCTCTTAGTTTCTTTCTTCAACATCGTCTTGACTAGTCCACGTTTAGTAGACTTAGGAGCAACCGAAGATCCTGCAAAATCAATGTCTCCGTCAATAATCAAGTTTTCATTGGTCTCCACATAATATATACTTAGTTGTTGAGCAAGTCTTTCATCCATATGATCCGGAACAACAGAATCACTAGTGGCCTTAGGATTCGTTCCACATTAGAATCCTCAGACACCCACTCTTCCTCAGTCTCGGTGTCCTCGTCTATCAACAACGTCTTCTTCTTTCCTTTCTTCTTTGCACTAGCAGACGAACCTTCAATCTGTTTCCCTTTTTTACTAGATTTAGCAACCTTCTGTATGAATTGGCTGTTTACTTTCTCACCTTTCAAAATAGGAACAAGAGGTGAATCAAAATCTGAATCACTCTCCTTGTGTCTCCATCCATCATGATCTGGAGCTTCAAATCCATGATTAATGAGATGTCCAAACAATTTCCTTGTTGGAGGTTTCACTTCTTTTCCCTTATACGATCTCATCTTGTTCAGAGTCATCACATCCATGTGTTCTTGATTGACGATATGCTTTAAACCTTTGACCAATTTGGGTAACTTCTCATCAAATATCATCTGTAGAAATCTGGGATACATAAGGAACTTGTCTGTCTTGGTTCCATCTGTCACACCCTCAAATTTACACTACGGGGTTTATACCGTGAGGCGTGTGACATACCAGGATCCCATAGCCATAAGTCGTATGAAAGACTCAAAATGCCCAAACCATTTAGTTCGTTTTCAAAAATCAAGCTTAGTGTTTAACCAAAAAGTTTAGATAAGTTGCGGAAGCGTAAATTAAACATCATCGTTTAAGTTCATGCGCAAGACAACGCGCCCAAAATAAAACCATTGAATGTAAAGAAAAGTATAAGTTCAATAATTTTCATAACCCATGACAAAATGATGCATGTCCTATCATGCTCCGAATCTAGAGACCTACAAAAGCATGCTATCGTGTGTCAACATAAAGTTGGTGAGTTCACAAAGTAAGGTAAGTACAAGTGTATATTTCCTAAACCAAGAACAACAGTTAGGTTTCCCAAACCCAAAAACAGAAATCGATAACCACTAGTTCAGCGTATGCCAAGGGTAGCTAACCCATTCATGATAACTAAACAATGAAAGTAACGAACTGATATTTAAACGATGCACTCGCCCCGCGAGCTTGTTTTTGCCTCCTATCATTGCCTATCAGCAATGATAAAATCTAAAGTCATAGTTCACGCCCGGCTCCCAGCATGGTGTGAGGTTTGTCAAACCTAATAGCGCTATCAACTAGTGACCCGCTTGCCACCCGACAACTCATTCAGTATAGTGAAGGACTTCCGTGATAGTATGAAATTTAGTTCATCAAGGACACAAAGTGTGAAACTAGCAAAACCCGACTCCTACCCGGAATCAACCCATCCCAAAACCCGGGATAAAAATAGGAGTCCCAAACCTGGACTAAAAAGATTAAGTAAGTTGTCTCCCGAAGACGCATGCTTTTGAGAAAAGAGTAGTGAAACTCACCTTAGGTTGGAATGCTAAAATCCAATCCAAAAGTAATAAGGATGTGCTACCGACTCCCTATTGTACGTGTCATCATGTGAATACGTGTGTATATACCATACACCACATAACTCGTTTTTCTAAGACGTTTAATGTCGTGAAAACATTTAAGTGACTACTAGTGTAACTACATGCACAAGTAAACCCTATTAACCAATTGGTGAACGTTATGATTAATATCAGTTATGCACTTCAAATACATCTCATACAAGTGTACACGCATGTTCAAGTCCAAATCAAAGCATATAAGACCTCAAATAAGCACATATGCATATATGTTACAATCTGTGTTTTTAGGATAGATTGTACACCGTCAAAACGATTTTTCTAAAAATACTTTCACAAAGAATTAAACAACCAAACTTTTACACAATATTCCTATGAGTCAATTTTGCATTCCCCTACAGCTAGGTTCTGAAAACTCTCACATCAGGTCAGTATACGATAAAAATTCCAAAAAAAATCGTGTATGCATCCAAACGGGATGAATCCACTTGGAAAAGCCGTTTTTTTTCCAATATCGACCTACTGTCCAAATTTCATAACGTAACTCGTCAAAAAACTAGAGTTACAGTTGATTAAAGTTTACCTAAGTTTTTAATCCGGAAATCAGTTTTGACCCATATTCAAATAAAATTCCAAAAACATATCAAACAAACATCAAATCACATGATCTTGCCCATTCCAGAAAGCTAAGACCAGACCATGTACGACATGCACATAACAAGAATTGATCAAAACAGATATATTAAAATCATGATACAGAGCTTACAAGTAGACATTCAGATTCTATCCAGATTTTAAACATGCAATATTATCAACTATATCAAACCCTAGGTGTATATCATCAATCAAGAACACTAATAAATCATCATACCATAACCCTAACACAATAATATGACCAGAAAATGCAAGATTCATCGCACATAATATGATTTACAAACCCTACACGCTCAAACATCATAGATATTCAATAACATGCACTCATATTACATAACCATTCATAAATCCTTATGTTTATCATTTTAATCCAAGTTTTAATCTTTGTGAAACCACATCAAGTCTGGACAAACTGTATTATGGTGTTTAAACATGGTCAACAAGATTAAAAACACAGATTTAAGATAATATACCTAAAGCACTTCACAATCAAGAACCAAACACCTTCTAACCCTCCCGAATAATGTTCATGAGCCTTAGCAGGCGTTAGAGAGTTTATTTTTCGTATGGGGCTATTATGGACGATTAGGGTTGAGGTTATGAGGTGCATGGGGCATATGGTTGCATAAATAGGCGTTTTAAGTCGGTTTCATGATTATGGGCCCGCCAAACAGCCGTTCGGTCTCAGTGAACGGTCGTTCACTTTGACGCGGCCCGTTTCGGGCAGCCCAGTTCAGCGTATTGCATCTTTTCTTCTATGTTTTCATTATTTTGGACCATACCAAGCGCAACCCAATGTATTTAGACCCAACCATCCAAACGGTTCATCGGTTACGAGTTTAATAACACGTTTGGTTTAAATCACTCAATCACGTAACAGATTACACATAGTTTCACAGAAACACGTAATTGCAAATAATATCAAACAATTCATTCACAATTATCTATTTAATCAATTCACCAACGTTCAAGGTTCGATACTCGTGTATACGATCCGGTAATTCCCCGAATTAGCATTTGTGCAGTTATTCATCTATAACAGTGTACGTAGTCCGGTAATTCCCCGAATTACCATTCCTTGCAGTTATTAACATATAATTGTGTACCATGTGACTCACTTAACTAATCATAGTCAAGTGCAATGCTATGAACAATCGTGTAAGTTAACTAGAGTTAGGTTAAACTATTAACTCGAAAATGCGGGGTGTCACACCATCAAAGAATTCTTTCATGTGCTTAAACAACATCCCAGACACATTGAAAGGCTTGTTCAATATCAAAGCTACCACCATAGAATATGTAGTGTCCCTAAGTACATAAAACCCACATCTGATAGGCGCAAACACATGTAGAATCACATGAATTAAATATTTGAACGCTGGACACACATTTGCCTTAAACAGTTGGCCATTAGAAATCTTTCCCAAGTATTTTATTCTGAGAAAACATCCCATTTGTATAGTCCATGGTAGTGTAACTGGATCTGTTTGAGCATCAGTCAACTTCAAAGCTCTCTTGAAATCGTCTTCACCAACAAGAATAACATTGCCTTGGATCTTACTGTGAATAACTATTTTGCCGTAAAAAAAATCCATTGCCGCATTCTCCAAAAACTGCTTTTGATGATCTTTGTAAAGTGTGTAGGGTGGAGCAATAGCATAAATAATTCGGAATCTTTGTAAAAACTCAACTATCCCTCGGAAATCCTCATATTTGTCTTCTACTTCCCCAATGTATGCATAACAGTTATGTTTCTTCTGAAAAACAAGCTCTTTTGGTTATTTAGATTTTGCCATTTCTTATATGTTCAAAACAAACAATCAAACACATTAGACAATTTTTTTTTTTTTTAGCATTCATTCTTTCTTTCCATTTCATTAAAATTCGCGAAAAATTGCATCAAGATAGCGGGCAGGCGGGCAACAAGCTGCGCCGACACCCCTTTCTGGACAGAAAACCCTAGCCTACTAAAAACGAACCCCTGCCCCCGGAGTCGTGACACTGCTATGGATAACTCGTTGGACTCTGGTCAGGAAACGGATGGCTTCCGGTGCCAAAGCGCCAAAGGTATCAAATGCCAGGGGTACGAAAACGTGTTGGTTCTCCTCGCAGGCTTTAGCATGCTTCTCAACTTTCTTCGCCTCCGCTTTCCGCACCGCTTGCCCTGCTACAAAACCAGTATCCACTACAAGAAAATGAAGCTATTGCAGCACCACTAAAATGTTGCATTAGGGCTTGAAAAGGTTACAATATGTCTAATGCAACCTTTTATTGGGGGCTGCATCAGAAGCAGTTACCTTAGACCTAATGCAACCCTTTATAGGCTTAATGCAGCCATTTTTTATAGTGTTACATTTGCTACTCTAATGCAACTTTTTTGGTAAGCAACTTTTTTACATTCTAATGCAACCTTTATTATACTCAAATGCAACCTTTATTATATTTTAATTACAAATATGCAACATTTTTCTAGTCTTATTGCAACCTTTACTATTTTTATTATAGAAAAAGTGCAACCTTTTTTTTTTAATAAATGCAACTTTTTTATGAATTTTAATTACAACAAATGCAACACTTCTACACCCAAATGCAACTTTGTAACATAAATCCAATTACAAATAATTAAAATACGCATTAAATCACGATTATGCAAAAACAATAAGAAGACAAATAGCATCATAATCAAATGATTTACTTAAAATTACTTGTCTAAACTTAAATAACAATAAAGTGTCAATTACAATACTGAAGAGAAATATAAATCGGCCTTCTAGTCATCTTGATCTTCAACTTGTAGTTGTTTCATAACCTCCTGCATCATAGCTTCAAAGTTTTTTCGTTGGTTGTCAATAATATCTTTTCGAATAACTTCAAGTTCGGCTTTTTTTCTTTCATGGTCCACTTCAAGCTCGGCTTTTTTCCTTTGATGATCTTCTTCGATCTCTTTGCGCAATTCTAGCAACTGGTTTTTCTCAACTTCAACGTTTGCTTTAAAAGATTCTATCATCCCCTCTGGAACCATGTATGACGTGCAAGCACCATCCACTTTTTTTATCAATGTATTTGTAACACCTCTACCATAAATTCGACGATACCCATAGTTTTCTTTGCTCATTACAACTAAATAAGGATCAACTGTAGCGTTGTCATCCTCCTTTGGCTTGTAGTTCTTCATTTGTTCCTTAAATATTGTCAAAGAAAATTAAGAAAATACTTTAGAAACAATTTTATAATTAAAATCCTGTTATGGATAAATATTAAAAAACGGATGTCTATTTTCATGTGTCACTGGAGGTTTCATCAAAATTAAATTAATCCTATACGTAATAAGCAAACATGATAGATGAATATTTACATAATTAAGGCGAACATAGAACATGGATATTTACATAAAGATAAAAGTAGAAAGAACTTACAATTTTCGTTTACGTGTCATCATATGTATCAACATATACGCGCCCTTCTGTCCTTTTACGTGTACGCTCAAACAATTGTGTTAAAGTAGGTGATTGTTGGTTTGGGTCGGCATTTTTCTGTATTCATAATAAAATAAATATAATGAAACAAAAACATTAGTGTATTGCACAACAAAAATAATACAAATCATGGGCAAACTAGAAACATATTACCATCTCCTCACAAATCCTAGCAAAACTTTTTGGACCGGCTGTGTGCATATTTTTTTGAGACATGCGTGATTCCCTAGCTCGCAAACAGCGTTTCTGTAAAAACATTAATATATACACATCAACTAATATACAACTCTAAATAGCAAATACTATTAATGGAGAAATTGTTGAAGAAAATACCGCCACATCTTTATTACTCCATAGACGCAACAATTTTGCGAAATCATCTTCTGGAATGCTGTCAGGTCGGTTCTTCCACCTTGTTTTATTGTCCTTAAATTGATAGAAGTGTTTTCGCTTAAACCGACATTTGTAAACCTTATACAATTCTCCAATAGTGGTTAAAACCCATTTCTTAGCAGCATTTGGCACATCATATTTTTCCTTTAAAAAAGCAAGCATTTAGTTAACAATGAAAATCTAACAAATAAATGAAACAAAACTACCAAAAACCTTACCATGACATACTCCCATATCTTTTCTTTATGTGGCACCTTCTTCCACGAACTATAAATCAATGGTGCATAGCAATGCTCATTGTTCCAAATGGATTAAACCCATCACTTGACAATCCTAACCTCACATTTCTATTTTCCTCTGCAAAATCAGGATACAAAGAATCAAATTCCTTCCAACTTTGTCCATCCGCAGGATGTCGTAAATTTCCATCTTTAGGAAGTCCTTCGTCATGCCAGGTCATATGTTTAGCTGTTTCTGAACACATGAAAAGTCTTTGTAGCCTTGGTACTAAAGGAAAATGCCACACCACTTTAGCCGGAACTTTTGAAGACTTATTAAAGTGTTCACCATTATTGTTTTGTTGTTTCCACTTAGAGGTATGGCAAATGTGGCACACTTCAGTATGTTCATCCTCCTTCCTATAAAGCATACAATCATTAGGACATGCAATAATATTATTATAATCAAGCCCTAACTCCTTTATGATTTTTCTTGCTTGAGTAAAATTAGATGGAAGTTTTGCCTCTGGGATCATCTCTTGTAAAAGTTGTAGAAGATCATCAAATGCCACATTACTAAGCCCATGAAGGGTCTTATAGAGAAGAAGTCTGATGATGAAAGATAGCTTCGAAAAACTTTTACATCCAGGAAACAACTCTTGCTTTCCATCTTCTACCAGCTTATGGAACTTTTTAGCGTCCTCATTTGAACCTCCTTGTACCGTACTTGCTTCTGTTACAGTATCTCTAAATCTATCATGCAATAATTCATTAAAATTGTCATGCATACCATCTCCATTATCATATATGTCGTTATTAATCCTTGTTTGTGAAGGACTTTCTCCATGAAAAACCCATACATAATAGTCTTTTACAAATCCATGTCCTTTTAAGTGATCAAATACTTCATTTCTTCGATGCCAATAACGGTTTATGCATTGTTTACAAGGACACAAGATTTGAGATCCTTTTGCCGCCTTAGCAAATGAGGCATTAAGGAATTCAATAACTCCAACTTCAAATTCAGGTAACCGTCTAGGTATATACATCCAATCTCTAACATTCCCCATGTCTTTAGTATTCTGAAATTAATAGCAAGATATGTCATATAAATACATGCTTTAGCAACTATCAAATATCCATTAAGCAATAGCAAAATATAAGCACACAAATACACCTTCAATTCACAGGTCATTTCAATTCCAAATACACAAATCACACTTCACACCGTTAATTTCAATTTATTCCGATCGGATTACCAAATACACAAGTACACAAGCACACATGTATTTATTTATGTAGATCCGCAGACTACAGTCCTATACTTAATATCAAGTTATTAGTTGATCAACCCTGGTTATGATTATACACCAACTAATAATTTTTAGTTTATTCCAATCAAATTGCCACAAAAGATCATATGTTCTTCACACTTTATCAACAATTCTTGGAAGATTAAATAAGATCATCTTTATCATAAACAACTATAAACTCATCATTGTTCATTAAAGGTACATAATTTATTTCGTTTTCTTGATGTCAGAGCAAGCCATGTTGCTTTGCATTCAAGTAGCCAAAGCTTAATAAGTCAATGTCTATTAACCTTTTTTTATGTCTTTGAAACAAATAAGTTTATTTCTCACGTACTCTGTATGTATATCTACTATTATACTATATGACACTACAATGCTAATTATTCATCAAACCAAATTCATATATAATACAACAGTGTAATTAGATATGGACACAAGTATAATACAATACTAATTATTCATCAAACCAAATTCATATATAATACAATACTAATTATTCATCAAACCAAATTCATATATAATACAATTAATTAATGAATTACCTATAAAACCTTGGCAGAATGATCGAAAGCCGTTGTAGAAAATTACGAACTCCCTGAACTCAGTCGATAATCAGAGACGAGTCAATAATCAAACGATACCAACAGATAATCAATGACGATCGAAGGCTGTTGTATTATCTGTTATGGAGGCAAGTACACAGCTAATTAACTGATTACCTATAAAAAATGGGGAATCGTTATTATGGATGTAATCTAGCTCAAAATAAAATGGCTTAAAAGTAAACGTGTATCTCAAATCGAATCGAATAAAAAGAAAATCACAAATTCAGAATTCGATTTCAGATTTCAAAACAAAAGAAATAAAATCGGATCGGATTCAAACTAAAAAATCGAATAGATCATAGTTTATAGTTATAAACTTATAATATTAAGGTTTTGACTATAATTACCTTTACAAGTTATATATAATAAAAATGTTGTCTTCGCTTTTCATTCGACGTAAAACGTCAATGGCTTTTTTTTTTTTTTTTTTTTTGCTATACGAAGTGCCTGGATGGATTACTTGTGATTTACAATTTTTTTTTTGGTTGTTTTTCACGCATTGTACTTTACGCATTGTTCTTACGCATTGTGTTTTACATTTGGTATTTGGTGTGTTACCGTATGGTTAAACCTAGGGGTGTACAAAAAGCTCGCGGCTCGCTCGAAACTCGCTCGAAAAAAGCTCGGCTCGAAGAGGCTCGTTTTGTTTTCGAGCCGAGCCGAGCTGGCTCGTTTTGTAATCGAGCCGAGCTCGAGCCTGGGGTGTTCAGCTCGTGGCTCGGCTCGATGGCTCGACTCGTGGCTCGACTCGATGGCTCGACATATGACTCGACTCAGGCTTGTGTATGTGTAATTAATATATAGATGAAACTAATATATTTTGGCTCCAAACCTAATGATAAAATTCAAAATTTGAAAATCCCGCTCATACTACCTATCTACCCCATCTTTTCATAATAAATAAACATAATTTAGAAAAATAAAAAAAAAATATACATGATTATGTGTAATTTTATTGTTTTTTATTTAATAAATATTTGTAAAAAAAAATAAAAAAATATAACGAGCTGGCTCGAGCCAGCTCGAGCTCGGCTCGAACATTTACGAGCCGAGCTCGAGCTCGACTTTTCAGCTCGACCAGAAAAACGAGCCGAGCCGAGTTGGCTCGGTTTAAGTTCGAGCTCGAGCTGGGCCTGGCTCGGCTTGACTCGGCTCGTGTACAGCCCTAGTTAAACCTGTCGCGTGCCGGCGCAACGCGCGGCAGGTAAAATACTAGTTTCATATTATACCATAGTCATATATGGTTGTATATAAACCATTATGATTACTTATGTAGCGTTATGGCTTATAAAAACTCATTACAACCCATCATGCAAGTATGGGTCATTAAGACACGACATTATATACATTTGGATGCAACCTTCTGATATAAATAGTTGCGTTT